>UYYG01000334.1:0-11179 GCA_900625125.1 Dracunculus medinensis | reverse complement strand
TCATGACTAAGAACATCTAAAAGTTTTTTCATCGGTAAAAAAATGGAGAGAAAATAAATCAGAAATAAATCAAAGCCGAAAGAGGAAAACAAAGAACTGCGCAATGATTTCAAACAATAAAGTAAAAATAACCTTGATAATACCCTTGTTTGTGCTCATACTACGCGCCCAATCTAATAAATATTTATTATTACAAGCGCTAGCATAGAAATCATCTCCACCGAAACAGTGAACCAGTAGCTTTTGATCCGAATCGAGCAGTGCTTGTCGCAATTCTTCGCATTGTTCAACCTTTGCTAACAATGCTCTCTGTAACAATCTTTCAATTATTCTCCAATTTTAACAAAAATTATCAAACCAAAATCGATAAAAAAAATAAATTTCGCTAAAACTTTACTTGCATAGCTTCTAATCCTGCACCTCTCCTCCATTCTTCAGCAGCACTTCTTGAAATCTAATAAATCACTTGTTCCAATGTAAAAAAACAATAAAAAATATAAAAACATAAATACAAATTAAAAGAGAAAAATAAGACAATTTTACGATATTTTAACCTTTTGATTTGTACCAAAACTTTTCCTTCTAATTTTAATTTTAAACCAGCAATCATATTGAGTTAAAGAATATATAGTCATAAACCTTATTTATTCGGAGAATATTTTTTGCAAGCGTATTATAATCTTTCGCTCTTCCTCTTCCATCTCCTTCCGATCCTTCAACCATTAATAACGAAGTTACGCCACATAATGCTTCAGTCTTTGCTAGCTGATAGAAATGATTTACATTATCATAAACACGTCCATTAATTTCGAGTTGAAACTGAACCAAGTCATATTCATTTACGACTTTGATAAATGATTTTAAAAATATTAAAAAATACAAACAAAAAAAAGAACAAGATACAACAATAAAATATGATATAAAATAAAAATAGCAAAATAGTAATCACAAAAAAAACATTTTTAATACAGAATAAGAATATTATTTACACGAATAAAAATCTCACATCATGTTGGGCAGTAAAGACATTCTGAAAACCAGAAAAGCACAAAATATTATCCGGTGATACTTCAAATTCTTTACATTTGACGTTTTCGGGCAATTTCCTGAACTGCAATCAACCTTTTTTTTGCAAGAAATTTTTTAAAAATTAATAAAATACTCAATTTCTTTTTTTGAGTGGGAAAAAATTCATGCCTTTAAGATACAAATAAAAAGTACGATCAATAAAGATATATTAATCGAGAACATTTAAATAATATTTACAATAATATAATATTCCGAATAGTGAAAACAGTTGAAAAAAGAAAAAAGGAACATTATTAAAGGATATATGGCTGGTTTTTTTAAAGAAACCTCAAAAGATCTGTTTCGGAAAAAATTTCTATTTTTCATGATTCTACCATACAGAAAGCGTGATGGTCCACCTCGATTCATACGATTCATTTGTGCATAATTTGAACGCCCACGAAATCCCATCCTTTGAACCGACTTCACCTATAAAAAAAACCCGTATAAAGGGCATACAAAATTAATGAATTTTTCCCAAAAGGGATTTTAGAAAGCAAAAATAATTACGAAAATACTAAGAATCTGCTTCGTAAGCCGATCCGCGCTAGTTGATTATTTCAATATATATTATGGATTTTTACAATAGTATTATAGAAGAGTTAGCATCAAAAGAAAAACAATGCAGAACAACTTCACACTGGTTTACAGAAGGAAAGGTTTATTATTTTTGTTCATTCAAATCATTTTTAAGTTGTAAAAAATAAATATCCGATATTCATCACATCATATTAAAAAAATATAGCTAAAACGCTATAGGCTCTTGCTTAAATGCATAATAAATGGTCCAATGCATTACTGCTACCATTTCCAAGTATCGATGCTAGGCAGCTCACAATTTGCCCGCACTTTTATCATCAAGCAATTCCCTAGCAAAACTGGCCTCATTGGGTTATACAGCCAAATTAGAAACGGCGAAATCTACACGAAAATAATTTATTTTCTTAATTTCATTTAATATAATCATAAACGATGGAAATAAATAAAAATTCATGACTATAAAAAATATATGTACGCAATAATCTTACATAATAAAATAGAAGTGAGTGGTGCTTTTATATAATGTCAAACATGGCTCAGTGGGTTGTTGCTCAGTTTGGAGCACCGATGCTGAGGTTCAATCCCCGCAGGAGTAAACCTGTACAAAAATCCGGGTGATGCTGGCGACTCACCTGTATTTCTATCGCCAAGGGACTGCCTGACATATTGCCCAGTGCGACAAGCCGGGGGAGCGAGTTTAACGAGTAATTGTGAGGACTCTCAAAAACAAAAATTAATGTTAGGTGCTTATACTCGACAATTAAAACTGCACCATTCCACAGAAAAGTAACAAAAAAGACACCAAAGACCAAATATCACTAATTAATAATTCACAATATTTTGGCAATAAGCCAATTTCTCGTCTACCAAAATTCATCGTTTCAAGAGTTAAAACATAATTATTAAAATGTTTGTAGCTAAATAATGAAATTTCTCTTGCGCTATCTAAAGATTTACATTTAAAGATTTTTCTTGCCCAGTGGTATAAATTAGATATCTAATTATTTAGGTTTAAAACAAACAAACAAACAAATGTTTTTTATTTGTTTATCAAATATCATATCAGTATATATAGCAATATCAGTAAAAAAAATTTCCTTTGTGAGTGCTAAGGATCATCCTCAATCTCGGACCATCCGCCAGAAGCCTAGGAGATTGATAGTTCTGCGTATTATTATCTTAGCTGTTCCTAGCAGTGCATGGTGTTCTCGATAGAGATCTCTGATGTTGTTTCTGGAATCGGCGAACCGCGAACCATTTTCCTTCATTTCTCACTGGCATTAACCTATTTCGCATAAATTTCGTTCAAAATTACCGAAAAAAAATTATTAATTAATTAATTTATTTATTTAATGAATAAAATAAAATCGGCGTTATCTTAATGAAATGAATTTTCCAAAGTTGTGTGAAAAATTTTTTTTAAAAAAAAAAAATGGATTTTAAAAAAATATTGGAAATTAGAAGAATTTTAAAGCGTGTAAATATTTGTTTTTTTTTATTTATTTATTTTATTTCGATTTTTCAAAAATTTAAATTTAATTTAAAATAATCTAAAAAAATCTACGAAAAATATAAATTTTATCAATTAGTGATAATAAATTTTTTTTTATAGAAAAAAGCAATAATTTTGAGATAAATGAGGAAAAAATAACGAAGCATTTATCACTCTCCATGAATTAACGTATTTCAAGCAAATTTAATAATATTTTATGTAAATTTAGCATTTACTATAAATTCAGTAGAAAAACGAATTTCTATATTTGAGAATTTTTACTACACTAAAATTGAACTATTGCGCGAAATAAATGAACTGGAAGAGATTAACTGCAATGTTGATTGGCTTCTTAGAATAAAACGAAAATTGTCCAGTGTTAAGCTTAAAGCTTAAATTACAAGTCGCCTGTGAAACTTACCTGTGAAATTTCTCGGAAACTGGATTGTTTATAGAAATTTCGACAGGCATAAATCGGTACCATTAAACATTAATAATGGTGCTATGTTGGAGTAGTTGAGCTTTAAAAACCCTTTTAATGGTCATTAAGTTAAGCTCGAAACCCATCATTTCTATGGTTGAAATAGCTGTTAGTACTGAGGTCGATTTGCCAGGTAGTCTTTTTGGCACAGAAATGGAGAGCGATTAGTGCGAATGGAGATCGTCAAAATTTCAGGACTTCTGTTGATAAGTTTTTGACAATGATATATCGTAATAAGAAAAATAAAAAGATTTCCATGAGGTATAATTTTAATTTCACTGGCTAAAGACCTGAAAATTATCAAAAAAGATTAAAAGACATTGTAACTACTTCTCAATACAATTCACTCATATGTTCAAAGATTAGATAAATGATAAAGTTTAGGCTAAGAAGAATTCTATAGAAGGTTTTGGCTAGATAAAAGAAATCCTCCATTTTCATCCATCTTCCTTTTTCATTTTTATTTCTTATCCTCTTTTCGAGTTAATGTTTACCACCTTTCCTAGTGCAATTAGATTTATTTCTTCAGCGATAAAACGGACGACTACAAAAGATAAATATTAATATTTTTTAATAAAAATATTATGCAAGAATTTAGTGGAAAAAGTCGGAAAATATAAAAATTTTGGATTAAAAATCGTCTATTTCCGTTATGAAAAATTTTAATCATATGAATTCATATGACATCAAAATTATGGCACTTTGAATGATACGTTGAATTCTTAATAATGATTAACATAAATCAGATTTATTTCATTTATTATTTTTATCATATCATTATTATCATCAGTTTATTATCATATTCGGAAATTTCAATAATTATACTGAAAATACTTCAAAAATCGTGAAAACACTGAAAAGGTTTTCCTCAACATATATATATATATATGATCTTTAAATATGTATAGTTTAACAAGCTGGGCTCCTAATAGTCTATAAGCCTATGGCTTAAGCGCAGAATGACCCGTTTATAAAAGGGGCTCTAAAGGCTAAATTTACCATCCTGTGGAACTATCCAAGTTAGAAGTAAAAAGAGCAAATAATGCTTGTAGAGCTTCTATAAGCAATAATAATTAGACTTAGGTTATTATGATTTATTACGATTTGTTAAAATTTTCACTATTATTTTTTAGTTTTTGCCGTTGATAATAATAAAATTTTGCGCATAATATGCGAATTACAATAACCTTTTGATTAAACAATGGCGCGACATGTGATATATTTTCCTCTCCCCCCCCCCCCCCCCCCAACACCTCCCCTTACCTTCATATTTTATATATAAGTTCAGATATTCATTTGATAGTTTGTCACAAAAATTTTCGAGAATTCCTGGATTATGTTCGCTTTCTTCATTATTCTTTTGGTAAATTTTACAAATTATATCTTATAAAATTACTATTTTCATAAAATTTTTAATTATGTTAATATTGATAATTCTTTTGATAATGTTGATAATTCTGTTGATAATATTTTGGATGTCTTTGCCTTTATTATAATTTATCCGATTTTATCATTCTATTATTTTGCACTCTTAAATAAGACGATTTTTATAACCGAAGGGAAAATAATATAGAAAAAATCTTCGTCGCTCTTAGGCTCACTATTAGTTTCAATTCTAAGAAGTATATGTAAAGAGAACGAAAAGCAGGCTGATCTAATCATTAATTAATCAGTAATTAATCAGTAATATTCCTCCAATAAGTAATATCTATAAAAATTTCTCCGCCATTCAATTACTTATTTCCTCATCCTACAGGTGTTTCTTTTCAATATTAAAGTTCGTTTCAATACATCAATATTAAAATTCGTTTTCAACTGAGTTGTGCTTGTCGATCTTTTTAAGGAAAAAATTTATAAATACATTAAAAATACATATTTATGAAGCCAAATTAGTTTACCATTATAGCTTTTTTTCTAAAATAAAATTTGATTCAAATAAAATTTGAAATTTAAAAAATCATATATATAAATGAAATAAAAAACAAAAATAAAACTGATAAATAACTGATAAAATTTTTTAGGTTTTATTGCCAGAAAATATATACACTCAGAGAATAGTACGATTTGTTTCTTGTGGAACAAATAAAGATTATCAAGCGAATTGCTTGTATATCCAAAACTTTAAAGTGATAAATTGTCGACGAGTTTCGCCATGCCGTTGTTCATCTGGTTATCATCGGGATGAAAATGGTGAATGCATCCTTGAATGAGTAATCTTCCCAATTTTAATCTTATAATTTGCTATTATTAGCCTTAATAAACATTTTTGTCTGGTTTATAGCTTCTTTGTAGAAACTGGAAAGATTTCTTCTTTTGATTTTTTCCAATGTTTATGAATATAGGAAAAAAGCAAAGTAAATATAATACAGAAGAATATAATGAATATAATGAATGAATAAAAGAATAATTATAATGGAAAAAATGGCTTTTGACTTAGAATTTCTTGAAATATTTTAAAAAAACATCTGGACAACTTTCTTTTTTCATTTTATCCATAGAGTGATGCTGGCGAGTCACCCGCACTCCATCACATGTCTCCTTGGCAAGGTTCGTTTCATTTAGCCAGGCAAACCAGTAGACCAAGCAAATTTGGCCAGCGGTTATGGAATCCTTTTAGAAAAAAGACTTCATCAAGAAGAAACAATCATCATTTTCCCAAAAAAAATTCAACATCAAATTTCAAAAATTCAAAATCAGAATATAAAATTTATAATATAATGGAATTTAAAGGAAAATGATAAAATTATAAAATTAAGCAAAAATTTGAAAATTTGAATATTTTAATTGTTTTAAAAATTTAAAAATTTGTTTTAAATAAATTTATTTTAAAAATTTTGGTGGAAATTTATTGATAAAATTTTATAAAATTTTTCAATTCAAACTGCAATCTATTAATAGCGCAGCGTATATACAATTCTCTAATAAGGCAGCTAAGAACAGCCAAAGAGAGTGAAAAGTATCAAGAAACTAGGACATCCTATATGTGTAAGTCAAAAAGTTAATATAATACATGTTGTTTTTATAACATGGTGAAATATTGAACGATATTAGCGCCTGATGCCTTACATTAATCCTGAGCCACATTTTTTTTCCTAGCTAGCGAAATGGGAGATTGAATCCCATTCCTTAAGTCAATTTTTAAGTTTGTCTTTTTAAAATGTTTACCTATATATAGAGGAAAGTATTTGTATGAAAAAATATTTACGAAATGAGAAGTGAATAAAAACTATTGCTCGTCCTTTTCTTTGCAATATTTGATGGATTGGATAAAGCAGATCGCCGGTGCTAAAGAGGTCTTTTCTTTAGTCCCTTCTAGTGACACATTATGAAATGCTCTACCAAAATGTGGCTCAGGATTAATGTAAGACACCAGGCGCCAATATCGTTCGCTATTTCACCATATTATAAAAACAACATGATTATATTATATTTACTTTTTGACTTACTCATATAGGATGTCCTAATTTCTTGAATCTTTTCACTCTCTTTGGCTGTTCTTAGCTGCTTTATTAGAGAATTATATATAAAAAAAGGTTAAATTTTCAAATAAATTTTTCCTGGCTATGAACCGATATATATATATATATATATACTAAATCCAGAAATGCTTTAATATTTCTGGCTAAGTTTTTATGCTTTTTTTTACGTAGTTATTCATATTTATTCATATATAAATGAATATTCTTTTTCTGAAGATTTTAATTGAAGAATTTCTTTATATTCTTGCATGGATCCTAAATTAAATAAATCCAGAAAATTTAGATAAATATAAGGCGTTTTCAAGCAGCAGCTGCTCAATCCGATACAATATTCGAGAGTAACCAATTTTCACTGCTTAAGCCCATATATTGTGCTGGATCGCTTATATGAAAATTCGAAATTTCTTCTTTTGTCCTTAATATCCAACCATCTCATGCTTTAGCAAATAAAGAAATAATCGGCGTAAGCGATAATATTGCCAGAGATGGGAATAATGATGAATTCATTTTATCAATATGACCATATCAGTTGATTCAATTTTCTAACGAAAAGCATCAATTCAATTCGATTGATTTTGGTTCACCTCAAACAAAGCAAAATACTATTTCACCACTATGCGATAAACTATATATTTTTTCCTTTCATTAGATTTTTAAAAATGAACTTGTAAAAAGATTCAAGATTTTCTCAAATGTGCATCTCGACTTCAGTCCAGCAAATAAAATATTTTTTTGAGTAGAAGGTATTGAATTACAGAAATTTTAGCTTTCTAAGCATTAGGTAGATAAATAACGAAATAAACTAGAGCAAATATTTCTTTTGCAGCGCGTATTGAGTAGTTTATTTGGTGAAATATTTATCTCATAATTATCAGAATGATAAGTTTACACTATAAGTAAACGTCATAACATCTTACTGATAAGATATTTTTCATAGTTCTTTATTGCTCATGCGAGAAAGTTGAATTTTTTTGGTCGGTCATTTTCAGTAAATATTAATTGTCTTAATTCATCTCTATCTTTTTTAAATTGCGCTCCCATTCCTTAACTTGGCTGTTTTCACTGCCTTATCAGCAGTATTCAAATGAAATCATATCAAAGGATTTAATCAATTAAGGATCAAAAAAAGATATTTCTCGAGCATCACTCAGATTTTTTTCTCTCATTTCATACAAGTATTCTACAAGTATTCTATTAAAAAATTCTTAAAAGCCTAAACTTTTTAAAATTTTTTAAATTTAAATTCAATTTTAAATTCTTTATGAAAATCGATTATAAATTTTTTAATTGAACTGAAATGATCCATCAAAAAATTTTCAGAAAAATTCAATTATATCATCTTTCTTACGTTTAATAAATATTCAAATACGAAATTGGAGAAAATTTTTTCATCGTTATTATGAAATTTAGGCCAAAATAAACAAACACAAACTCGTCTACTTTTTAATTTTAATTTTTAATTTTTCACCATTTTTTTCATTTAAAATATGACATGAAATGATAACAAAATAACGCAATATCAACTAAATTACTGAATCACTGAACATTTCGAAATTCAACCAATTTTTCATCAATCTTACAAAATGGCAATTTTATGTATAATAAATATATATAAAACTCGGCGAATATATTACTACAATGAAATCTTTTCACCAAGGAATTTTGGATAAGCCTTCAGCTCGTCATAAAATTGATAAAGCTTTTAATTTTTTTTACAAGTTACTAGTACAAAATAGTAAAATTAGAAGCTTTGATAATTGATTTAATACAAAAACTGCTAATCATTTTTTAAATATTTAATATTCTCACCATTATTTTAAGCTAAAATTTAAAGCTATTATTGACTATTAAATAAATAAATATTAAACAAAAATAATAAATAAATTGACTTTGGTGAGCCAATAATTTACGATAACTCAAAAAGAACTATGTACTAAAAATAATTTACGAGAATAAACCAAATAGATATTCATATTTATGAATGGCTTCCTTTTGATAATTGATCTTTATCAAGTTATCTTTATCAAGCCACAGTTATAATTTATCAGTCAATCATCAGTTTCTTAATTATCGAAGTTTTATTGTGAACATGGATATACTTTCGATACTTCATCATCAAATGGTCGTCTAATACAAAGATTGTGCCACTAAATCCGAAATGTTGAAAGCTATTGGAAAAAAAAGCAACGAAAATAGTTCTATTGAAGAAATATGCAAAATTTGCATTAATTGTTGTTTTCTCTTAGATGTAATTTAAATCTCGCAGAAATATTTTCGAATACCAAATAGCCTACAGTAACGAACTTTTAATAATCGTAAGTTTTTATATATAAGTTTTTTACTAATAACATTCAAATTTTAGCGTCAAATATTATAAAAATATTATAAAATACTATTTAAAAAATTATAAATATTATAAAAACCCAATTTCGCCGACCCAATTCGGCGAATATTTATAATATATATAATTTTTTTCCGCCTGGATTACCGTTTGCTCGTTGGATTGTCGATAAATTATGAGTAAAAAAATTTTAATTTTATCGAAAATATTATTATTTTTAATTAATTCGAAAAACAAAATCAATAAATAAATAGATGATTTTTAAATTTTTTATGAATGGCAATTTGATTTAAAATTTAAAATTTAAAAAATATATATTTTGGAATTTCGTAAATCACGAAATTTTCATAAACGCTTACCAATGTAGTCAGTGCAGCCGACCTAACCAGTAATAATGAAAATTGTTAGAAGACGAAGAATTTTGATCTAATTTTTCCGAATTTTTTTATTTATTGGATTTCCAGTTGAAAATGATCAGTTATTTCTTTTATAAATTTCGAGAGTTAAATCCTAAATATTCTTAAAACATTTATTTTGTGAAATGAAATTGAAAATTCTAAAATTCTAACATAATTCGAAAAATTCACAAAAATACTAAAAATAATAATGATATTATTATGAAAAAAATAATGATATTATTGTAATAACTCAATAGAAATTTAAAAAATAGAAATTGAAAAAAAAATTATTAAATTAAAAAAAAATTAAAATAGCGATTAGAATTTTTTTCCTCTTATTTTCTTAAGAATCGAAAACAGTGGAAAAAAATTAAAAAGTTCATAACCGGTTTCATCTTCAAATTGTTACTTATATAATTTCGACGTTTTGATTTACATTGGTAAAATTTTAAGTTGGTTGTTTCCCTCGGGGAAAAATATGTATTCGAGAATATTTTGGATATTTGCAATTTTTATTCATTTTGCATATAATATTCAATGTTTTAAGGTATTTTATTTTCTTCTTCTTCTTCTAGCAGTTCTCAACATTACTGGTTAGGTTGGCTGCGCTGGCTACAACAGTAAGACATCTCCAAGCCTCTATTTTATTTTCTAATTTATCAATTTTTATTTTATTTTTTTTTTATTTTCAATTTTATCAATTTTATTAATATCAATTTTATTATCAATTTTATTATTAGAATATACAGATTTTTGCATATTTTACTGATTTTTGCATATTTTTGCATATTTTCGCATCTTTTTGGTACAGCATTATTCTGATAAAATCACTTATTCTTCACATTATGGTGATGAAAGGCGGAAATGTTATTTTATGTGAACCAAGGAGAAAATCGCTAGAGAAGAAGCATAGGATGAACGCTGAAGGGAATATCTAAAATTTAAGAAAAAAAACACCAGTTCATTATTCACTAAGTTCCACCGACTCTATAGCGCTATACCAGATAACTACTATTCATCTTATTTTTCTTTTGCTTTCTATAACCTTTTTTTTTAAAAAATCAAAAGTTTCGATGAATTTTTAGTTCTCTAGTAAAATATTTTAAATATTTTCTTTTTTTAATTCTATTCTTGAAGATTAATGTTTCATTCTGACGTTTAAGACGTTTCATGCTGTATTTCTTTAAAATGAATCTCTTTCAATTCTCGTTAAATATGAATGAAAAAAATTCGACTTCCTTTCATTTATAAGAAAAATATGGTAGCTTGACTGAGTGATAAATTGCTGAGGTTTTCATATATTACGGTTCCACATCTCTGCCAGGAACAAAACCAAGAAAAATCATATGCGGATGGTGCTGACAACTCACATGCAAATCA
>UYYG01000335.1:0-11173 GCA_900625125.1 Dracunculus medinensis | reverse complement strand
CACAGAGACAATCCGCAATTGCTTAAATCCCGAATGGTGTAAACCGATTTTCGTTGATTATTATTTTGAAGAAGTACAAAGAGTTAAATTCGAAATGTGAGCATTTTTTTTTATGGTTTAAATTATTCAAAATAAATTGAAAATTGTAATATTTGACGAGAAAAATGCGATATTTTTGCAGATATGATATTGATAATACGTCTTGCCTATTGTCCGAACACGATTATTTGGGCAAAGCCGAATCGACATTGGCTGAAATTGTTGGTGCACCTTCATCGAGTCGAATTCTTCCACTAATGTAAGGAATCGAAAGATATTTTAATATATCGTAAGATTTTGCAGTAATATTTTCTAATTTTTTTAAGAGGTCCAAAATCCGGAAGGAAATACGGGGAAATAAAAGTGATCGCTGAAGAAGCAGATGATGAAGCGAAGGAAACTTTGCAATTAGTTTGTGCTGCGCGCAATTTGGATAAAAAGGATTTGTTTGGTAAAAGCGATCCATTTTTGCAGATTTATCGCATAAATGATGACGGAACGTTAGTTTTTTATTTAAATATTAAAAACACGTCCAGCTGGTAAGTAACAATCTTCAGACTCATACCGTCAAAATCTTCTCAATTTATTTATTATTCTTTTAACATTTTTTAGCCCTAACATTTCGTTTCGTTCTTTCGTAACCAACTTGCCATTTATACTCCTTAAAATTCTAATTTCTGCAAATACTCCAAATCCTCCAAAATTATCAAATAGTTGTGACGTGAGGCTTATAATGACGATTGACGGAATGTTAAGAAAAGTTTTTTTTTGAAGCTATGTTATCAAAGTGGTATTATTTTTATAATAAAAATGAAAGGATGCATTTGGATTTGTGAAGAATAAGGGAATATGGCAGAGTTTTATATTTTTAGAGCCTTTTGAAGTATTGTAATAAGGGTCACTTTTGGCAATATATTAAGATATCAAAGTACCACAATAACAGGATCTGGCATATTCAAAGTATTATAAAGGTTAACTAGTAGTGATAGATTGGACTGTCTATCAAAGGGCTATCGAAGATATTCACAAGACCTTTGAAGAAGTGTTGGCACATTGGCGCCTTGGAAGTGCTAATGTTATATAGCTTGTGGAAACTTGTTAGGACTATCAGGATGTGAATTAACCTTATACTGGAGTTAGAAGAACGTTACCAATGAGTTATGAGTTAAAGGTGGACAGCGAAGTTTATGGAATATTTGATCCGCGACTTTTTTCCGCTTTTACGAATAGGCAGTCTGAGCCAGCGATTTTATTCTATAAATTATAAGAGATTTAGAAGTATTTATTCTAACGACTTAACGATTTAGAAAATACTCAAGAATATGAATAAAATATTTTCCATTTTTTTCAGTGAATATTTATTACATCGTACGGAAATTATTAAAAAAACAGTCAATCCAGAGTGGAAGCTCATAGAAATAAGTATGCGGCTACTGTGTTCTTCAAATCCAGATAGGTAAAATGACATCCCAATTGACATATTTTACTTTTTCTTCTAAATCTTATTAAGCTTGCGCGATTTCTGGTTTGTGTGGTCTCCATGACAGATGATTGCCAGCTTTTACGAGCTTTTAGCCAGAGATTCCTTTAAAGATGAGTCCTCAGCATTTTTCTTTTCATAAAAAATTTACATTCAATGAGAGACAGAAATTGAACTTATATTTAGCGCAATCTAAGACCGATCCGCCTTGCCTAATTTTTTATGCCTATAAATTTCGAATGTTGGAATTTTAACAAAATTTGAGTCATCATTAAAAATTGTTATAATTTTAAAATTACTTTTGAAAATTCATTTTTAAAATTTTTAGAAGATTACGATTCAATTGCTACGATTATGACAAAGATGGCGGGTTAATTTTTTTTGCTTTATAATTTTGTGTTAATTTTTATTCAAATATGATTTTTGCTTAAAAATTCTGAAAATTATTTTTCTTTTTTTACCATTCACTGATTTGCCTGCCCTGATATTCTCGTTTGCAACCCTTACTCCATAGAGAATCACTTGGATAGGAGATACAGTTTCTTTAATACCATTCTTATTTCACTCTTAACGTACGTTCACTGCCCTTTAAAAATATGATTATTGCTTGACTTCAATGCAATGTGCTGTAGGACTAATCTAATCACTTATGAGTTGAACTTCTCTTTTTTCTTAGATTTGCCAGATAGCAAATATTTCTCGCCATCTTGATCTTGTTTATTCAGTTCCGCCTAATCTATAGTAAATTTTTTGTTATTTCTGTAATTTTATTCGTATTTCTTCACAGCAACATCTTTAACAATTTCAATTACTTTACAATTAAATTTATAATTTCAGTCATGATTTTATTGGACACTGTGAAACAAATGTTGATCGTTTGCTGCAAAAGAAAGACATCGAACTTTTTGTTAGTCGATTTCATAAATTATTATTTATGAAATATATGTTCATAAATAAGACAAAGTAGAAATAAAATAAGAATGAGTTTTAGTCTAATCACACTTTTCCACTAAGAGGAGAGTTGTAGGTTTAAAAAAAACTGTTATTGGTTAGCAATTATTCGTATATTTTAGTTTATTTCAAATTTTTCTATAAATTTCTATAAATTTGTTTCAATAATAAAATACTACTGTTAAAAAATTTTTTATCTATTCAAATATCCATTGATTCATTCGAAATAAAATTAATATTTTAAAATTATTTTAGTTGATAAATGAAAAGAAAATGCAGAAAAAATGGAAAAAATACCGAAATTCTGGTGTATTAATTTTTCATACGGTCGCTATTAAACGCGAATACTCTTTTCTCGATTTCATTACTCGAGGGTACTACTTCGATTTTCTTTCGCTTTTGTGCATTGTGGATTTTAATGAATGGGCACAATTGTGTTCGATCGTAGTTCAATTTTCTTCTATTTAGTTGGCAGTTTTTGGACATTTTGACAAAATTTTCCCCATTCGATAATTCGCATACGCTAAGAGGGTGTTCATATTTCGAATAGAATTAGATTTCTCTATTTTTTTCGATTTTGACCTTTAAAATTTTTATATTTTATTTATATTTCCTTGAAATTAAATTCCCACATATTCAAGCAAAGATTTTGCAGAACGCAATTGGATTTCTCAGTAGCGATCGATTTGACCGCATCGAATGGGCAAATCAATAAGCCTGGATCATTGCACTATATTGGCGATGGCCAGCCGAACGAATATTTTATTGCGATACGAGCTGTGGCTGATATTTGCCAGCATTACAATAACACGAAAAACTTTGATGCTATGGGCTTCGGCGCTAAAATACCTCCGCATTATACAGCCGTTAACCACTGTTTCCCACTTGTACATTTTTTAAAATCAGAAATAGAGAACAAAGTAGAAAAATAATGAGGTTAATTGTTAGGACTAGGAAAACAGTCGCTTTTCCACATTTTTCCGTCAGTCCTCGAAATGGCTGATGAATTTCGTGGACACCGGTATTTTGAAGAATTAATCAAATTTTTTTCTACCTAAGGGTTTTGAATAAAGGTAACAACGACGTAAAATCATCGTTATAAGTGACCATTCAAATAAAATTGAATTCGATTTTGGCTTCCGCTCAATTCTTAAGGATTTTCATTGGCCATAGAGAATCGTTGAAGTTTGGCGGCCAACTAGGATTTCTAATCGATTAAATTTCTAAATTGATCAGTTTATAATATGATTATATGCAGAAATTATTTCACAGTTTTCATCTATCTTTAATTCTAACTACTGTGGTTACATTTAGAATTTGAGCGATTCGTTCTGTGTTCATGGAGTGAACGGATTATTAGATGCTTATCGATTCTGTCTTCCTCAGTGTATTCTATATGGTCCAACCAATTTTGCAAATGTCGTAAATGAAGCGGCCAAAACAGTTAAAATATTTTTAATTTTTATGGAAATATTTTTATATAATATTCTTCTTCTTTTCTCATATTTGGCTAAATGATTTAATCGACATAATCAGAAATTTTCTCTATTTTTGCGAAGAAAAGAATAGATGAATAGAAGAGGAGAGCTGAAGGAATCCTTTAGTTTGCAAATTTGGTTTAAGACAGTTATTATATGAAGATTCTTTCGTCTTTCTCTTTGTGTAGTCATTCATAGACTGGGACCTCTTCTTCGACTGATAATTTATAGTTATATAGTTTTATCTTGCAGTGTATTAATTATCGTAAAGATGGTAGTCGGTATCGAATTTTGTTGATAATCACGGATGGAGCAATTTGTGATTTTGATCAAACACTTAGCGCCATTATATCGGTTCTTATCTATTTCATTGTTTCATAATCTACTATTTTAATTAAGTTTGCAGTACTTAGATACTACTTAATTAGTGATTGATGTTAATTTTTCATTCTAAAATTTTGTATTTTTCAGTAATTTTCACAAATTTTCTTTTAGGCTTCATTTTTGCCACTGTCAATTATAATTATTGGAGTCGGAGGTGAAGATTTCGAGAGTATGCGCAGACTGGATTCCGATGATAGCTTGCTTAGGTATCAAGGGCGAACTGCTCAAAGAGACATCGTTCAGGTAATTTTTCAAAAAAACGCAGTAAATTTCAAGACTTATTTTACTGCACTGTTCGTTTAACTATATTAGGATTTCTCTCTTCTTTAAATATTTTCCTTTAGATAAACGTTAAATAATTTCAATAATTTTATTTAGTTTGTTGCCTTGCGTAATTTTCTGATGGAAAAGAGCATATCAGGAGAGGAGAGCTCAGTAGCCATTGCTAAATTGGCGAAAGAAGTCCTCGCAGAAATTCCCACTCAATTAACTTCTTACATGAAAATTAATGATATACAACCATGTCAACCAAAAGATTCTTCAGGTCCTTTAAAATTTGCAAATAATTCTTTTTTCAATAAAATTTTGTATTTTTCTCCTGAGCTCATAAAAATTGGGTTTTTTTTCTTCTAAGCGGTTGCCCTTGCTTTGATGAGCTTAACTGTCTAAGAATTAACCTGTTCTTTAAAAACTCTTATAGCCCTATTATCTGGTCATTTTTTTCTCGGGATGTGGTTCATGTGGTTCACTAGCAAAAAATTTTTCATTATTTTAATTAGCTAATGGAGCGATCTTAATCTGGCTATGCTGAACGATAACATTTTGCTTATTTCACTTTCATAAGTCGTGAATAAAACTTGAAAATTTTTCAGATTTGAAAAATCCGCTGAATATTTGTGGAATTAGCAATGTTCCCTATGGTTTCAAACCGATACCACCTGCCAATAATTCTTGCAATCTTCCCATTACTGCATCTCATGCATATCCCCTACCTCTACCTCATGAGTATTCTCAAAATGCTGGAATACAGCAGTTTCAATTATTTGATCCATCTCCTCTTTATCCTTCTGCTTCTCCTTCATATCTTCCTAAAGCTAGTGCTCCTCCATTATTGTAGATCTCATTTTTCTTCCCATTTGCGTTTCTATAAATACTTCATTTGTTTAATTTTCCTAAATCTCAGTTCATTTCTGTCATTCTTTTTCATTTTTATTTTTATTTTTGACCATATTTTCAACAATATCAAATTGTACATTAATGCTATAATTTTTACTTATTTTATCTATTCATGGATCATCAGTTTCATTATTTTAGAAGGGAAAATATCAATCAATGCGACCAATGTGAATCCAAAATTCTAATTTATAATAGACCATTTTCTTAGGGACAAATAGTGATTGGTACTTTCCTAGTTCTTTTCTTTGTTTTCTCTATATAAAATTTTTTATCGCATCAAGATTTGTTAGACAATTGTCCATCAGTCTAGTCGCATCGAGAAATTTTCATTTTTTATTTATTTATTCATCCATTTCTTTGTGGCGTTATATTTATGGTGCTCCAGTGCAGAACCACTGTACGATAAGAAACTTAATTTAATTGACTTTGCTGAACGTTGGTTCTTTGTTATTTCCACAAAATGCTTTATGTTGAAAAATAAATGCAGTCTAATCGAATAAATATTTAATTGTCGAAAAACAATTTGTAATTTTTCCAATTTACTTACATTTTAAAAAATCTATTAGAATTTTTAAATCTTCATAATATTTTTGTTATAATTTTCGTAATAATATTTATTTTGTTTGAAATGGACAATTAGAAATTTTTTGTGCAAAATACGAACAATAAATGAGATTTTAGACTTTAAAGAAATAGAAATACTGCAAAATCATTTTCTTTTGTGGAAGTGCGGATATTCCCTATGGTTTCAAACCGATACCACCTGTGAATGAATGATTCTTAGTATCCTCACATTGCAATATGTCAAACATATTTCCTACCTCTACCTCATAAATGTTCTGGAAGTGCTGGAATGCAATTTCAATTGTTTGATCCCTCTCCTCCTTATCCTTCTGCTTCTACTTCATAACTCTTTAAAGAAAATAGGATTTTATTAGGATTATTGAAATAATATAGAATTTTCATGACAGGCAACGTTTAGCTTGAAGAAAATTGATAAAAGTGATTTTTATGCAATGGTCGATAAATATGATAAGTGATAATGAGCATAGTGATAGCTTAAATCACGATACAACTGGCAGCGAACAATTCTTGGGAAATATAGAACGTTCATCAGCGTAGCGAAGATCAGATTTATTATAATAATACCTCTATGAAAGATCGGTTAATAAGTTTCTAAAATTCCATCTCGATGAGGATTTTGTGATAATTTTCAGTGAAATTTGTCCCTTTACTGTGAAAGTTAAAAAGTTCCAATTAATTGGTGATCCACTCCTCTTTCTTTTCAATGTTTTAGGGAACTCAATGCGTTACGTTATAATTTAGAAGAGATGTTAAGGCAAAAAATTTCTCAACAAGGCCGTAAATGAAATTGGTCGATCTTATGAATGTGGATCGACATAATAATGCGCACATGTAACTGCTTCTATTAATGAAAAACCGACTGGTTCCCCTCCACGCACCGACAACCATCGGCTATTCTTTATTATTTTCTTCACCTGAAACTTCCACTAGTTATATTTGTCAAGGATTTCGGACTTATTGGTGAAAAATAAAGCGAATGAAGACTTTGCAGCTAATGAAAAGGTGATTGTACTTGCTTTATAATATTTTGTCAAATTTAACAGTAATGACAGTATCTATAACATAACGAATGGCTGCTCGTACTGACTCTTTCGCCTGATCGCCTAAATCCCCAATTCCATAAATTCCCTAACACGTCTCATTTCCCTGGGCAGGGAAAGCTTTTTTCAGGATAAATAGACATTTTAATAGCAAAAAAATCGACTTTTCATAGGATAATTTTATACTTTTTGTATAAAAAGTAAATTTATATATAAAATTTATGATTGTACATATATATATGTATATAATAACATTAATAAATGTACAAAAAAATTTATGAAATGGAATTTTAACGGAAAAAATGCAATGGAAAGAAATTTGATTAAGATTTTAAAATTTAGGCAATTTTATCGGAATTTTGGGAACGTTATGCGCATCGCTTTTTTAGAACGAATATCGCATTGTGCTTTATTTAAATAGGTGAAATATATTTTATTAAAATTTCATTGACATTAAATAAATTTTTTGGCTAAACAAATACCATTTTTATTGTTCTTAAATTTATTTTCTCTAAATCGAATTTTTTTAAAGATAATATTTCAAAATATCATGAAAAATATGACTGATAACCAATCATATTAAAGTCAGATTTAACTCAAATTTAAAAAAATCGTTCGCTGTAGCGGCAAAATTTTTAATTGATAAGGGAATTAAGAGTTGTTTTTGCAAAAGGTTGCTATTTTGTTTTCATTTTATTTCCAATTTATTTTATTTTAGTTGTAATCACTTACATTTTTTTATTTCTTATCAGTTCAATTTTCACCAGTTTGTGTAATTGTGTAATTGTGTATTTTTTTCCCGATAATTTATAATTATTATTCATTTGGTCAAATATTTTATATTATATTTATTTATTTAATTTTTATTATATTTATATTTCATTTATATTATATTCATTTAAGCATTATTTATTAATTCAATTTGAAATAATTTTTATAAATTAATTACTTTATAATTTTATTTTTTATAATGAATTTAGAAGCAGCAAACCTGTTATATTTTATATTTTCCAACTAAAATAATTGACAACTAATCCGTGCTTATTTATTTTTTTTCCTATGAAAATTCGATTATTTTAAACTGGTGGAGGTCTAAATTTGAATATCCGCCCGAAGGGGTGTTGAATGACCCGTTGATTGAAATGACCTTTATGACTGTAAGTTATGTAAGATTCGCTAACTTATTTGAATTTGACTGACCTGGCTGACCTTTGAGGACCTCGTTGACCTTTCATCTGTATAAATACTTTAATTTTAATTGCCACTGCTCCGACCCCTCTTTGCACTGCTGACCTCAGCGATAAAATATATAAATATAATCAAGAGGGTGTTTCTTTCTGTCATTCTCGCTTTACATGATTCTGTAAAGCGGTCGGTTCTTCGTTCGCTGTGTCTTTTATCAATTTCCTGCGTTCCCATCGATTTGATGAACATTTTTTTTATTTTTAATTTTGATTTTCTCACTTTTAAATATTTTTCTTTGCGTTATTTTGCGCTTTAAGTTCAAGATCATTCATCATGTTGTGAGATCATTTGGTTTAATCGAATTCCAACGTCGTAAAGTGCCACTTATAACCGTTTTGTCACATTGACATCGATTTTATTGTGATTGAAGTTATCACTATATTCGCTATCAATTATCATAATTATCAGCCTTAATTGTCTTAATTATCAATTTTCCTCATGCAAAATACGCGTTGCTTATATCATGAAAATTCTGTATTTCTATATTCCTAACGAAACATTTCCTTAAAAAGAATTGCAGAATTTCCTTTGATTTAATGTCTTTAAATTTATATAAAAAGTCTTATTTCTTACGGTGCATTTTGCACAAAAAAGTTTGTATTATTAAATTTATTTAAATTTATATATTTATATAAAATTTATAAAGTGAAATATCAAAGGAAATAATATGAAAATATTAAAAATTAGAATTCTCTTTAAAATGTAAGGCAAAAATGAGAATTTGCTTTTCGACTGTATTTGTCATTAAGCGAAAATAGTATAACAATTTGCAGCAAATTAGAGTGAATATTATTGAATACTATAGTGGTTCTATACTGACGGAGAATAGCACCGTGAATATAACGCCACAGAGAAATAGAACAAATAAGAACCAATAAAAGCGGAAAATAAGAAATTTTTAGTGTTCTATCTGACTAGGCTAATGGACAATTTCTGGACAATTTTACAATGTTTTCATGATGAAAACATTAGTGAAAGTACGAATCGCTATTTGCCCCTTGGAAAAATGGGAAATTATTTGGTATATTATATTGGTAACGAAGATGAGCTCTACTGAAAACGATCAATGATTAGGCAAATGAACTGAGAATTGGGAAAATTAAATGGACGAGGAATTTATAGAATGGTAGAGGATGAAAAAAATGAGGTTTATAGAGGAGCAAAGGAGGAGCAATGGAATATTTAGAAAGTTATGTGGCAGAATCGGAAGGATAGGGAAGATCTTCTAGGGTCAGACCGTTGAAATTGTTATATTCCAGAACGAAGTAGAGGTGGAGGATATGCGTGGAATGCTGTAGGGCCAGAATAATAAGAATCATTGGCTTGTGAGTATTGGTTTGAAGCCAAAGGTGCACTTCCACAAAATTCTCTGCGAACCTTTTGAATCTGAAAATTTTTATGATTTAAAAAGATAGAATAGGCCTGAAAAGTGCGATTGGCATTAGGGAAGTTTCGCATAAAATTTGTTCATTCAAACCGATTCATTTATCATTTCTATCATTCTATTTATCATTTTTCATTATCACTCTTATCATTTTTATCAGTTTCTAATTTTTTGATTTTCTTGATTTTTAAATAATTATTAATTAGTTTTGCTTTATTAACAATTTATTAAATTTTTATGGAATTACAAAGACAACGGATAAATTTTCCATTTATTTCAGAGCGAAACGATCGTTTACAACTTGATTAACGAACGTTTTAAGAATGAATAACATCGACGATATTCCATGTTCAAAGATTCGACTAAATCTTTCTGCTAAGTGATTTTTTGCTTTCTCTTTTTATAAGTTATCAGCTTTGTCAATTTTGCTATTCTGGAATAACAGTTAGCGACAAACACTTTTTGCCCGAAATGATAGATAAACCATATTTCCGCCTCTCTTTTTACATTACATTTAAATTTAAGGGGACTCGACAGAGACTCCCTTTCTATTGTCCCTTTTAAAATTTTGCTGTTTTCGAGGTTTATAAGTGTTGTGTTGAATAGCCCAGTTCACCTGTCTGTTTTCTCCAAATTTTTCCCCTGGAATCCTTTCGAAAGGCTCCTTTAAGGAAATAAATGATCGTATTAAATCGAAATAAAATAAATGATTTGCTCTAACTAAATTTAGCATAACCAAGTGCCGCATTGTTGCGCTAATTCATCGCATTTGATTTCAGGAATTTGTATGATTCGGATGTTTTCTCAAAAAGCGATCCAATGTGTGTTGTATATCTCGCAAGAGGTTGTTTTCTTTGTTTTATCTTTAAGTTATCTTTCTTCTAATACGAAATTTATAATCAGTTTGGAAATTTTTTTCGTGTCGGTGATAATGTCGGTGAATTTAGATGCGAAATGTGATGGCAATTATCACGAGATTGCTCGCACAGAGACAATCCGCAATTGCTTAAATCCCGAATGGTGTAAACCGATTTTCGTTGATTATTATTTTGAAGAAGTACAAAGAGTTAAATTCGAAATGTGAGCATTTTTTTTTATGGTTTAAATTATTCAAAATAAATTGAAAATTGTAATATTTGACGAGAAAAATGCGATATTTTTGCAGATATGATATTGATAATACGTCTTGCCTATTGTCCGAACACGATTATTTGGGCAAAGCCGAATCGACATTGGCTGAAATTGTTGGTGCACCTTCATCGAGTCGAATTCTTCCACTAATGTAAGGAATCGAAAGATATTTTAATATATCGTAAGATTTTGCAGTAATATTTTCTAATTTTTTTAAGAGGTCCAAAATCCGGAAGGAAAAACGGGGAAATAAAAGTGATCGCTGAAGAAGCAGATGATG
>UYYG01000174.1:0-51904 GCA_900625125.1 Dracunculus medinensis | reverse complement strand
ACCTTGTGGCGGGTGGTGTAAAAAGTGAGGTAGGCCAATTAAGACCTGGACAAATACGATCAGAAAAGATTTTGGACAAATAGGTGGACCAGCAATATATGGACTTGGACGATAGAATAAGGAATGGCTTCTATTACTGTAGACGATGGCATCAGTTCACGCCGCTTGGAAGCGTCTCACCCTTGTAGACGTTGGAGCCAGCCTAACCAATAATGGTGAAAGTTGTTAGAAGAAGACTGTCTAATAAATAAGATATATATTTGCAATGCATGAATGTAGTCTTCTGTTGAATAGTTGTGACTGTGATGTCTTCACGTTTTTCGTGACTGTATTAATTTCAAATTTATCATAATATTTATTGGTAAATTATTATATTTTTTGCATTGATATAGTATTTTCCACCACAGTTTTTGAAGAATCCGGATTGTTCTGGCGACTTTCTTGCGATTCTATTATCAAGCCCTCTGGCTCAGCGAATTCAGTTGAAACGAACCGAAATTGGTGAATACTGTTAAAAGAATAAAAAATTTGTTGAGAAGCGACTTTATTTTTGTTTTGTAGATTTTGATACAATTTTTTGAAATGAACTCTATTACATTCAAGACATTTAATAATACTTAATTGTAAGAACAGTCTTCTTTTTCAGAAGATCCTTTATTCTTCATATGATTTATTATACTTTTATTTTGCTTACTTTTTTATTCATCATCGTTCGTGGCAGAGTCGAAGGCGGTGTGGGATTTTATTCATCATCAGGTGGTAAATATTTACGCTACAATGAATTTTCAGAACATATGAGCATTAGGTAATTAATGAAATTGGTGTCATTTCTCAAAAATCTGATAATCTCAAATTTCTCTGAAATCTATTTTTTAGTAAACCATTAAAAAATCCATATTTCTGTGAAAATTGGATTAATATAGATAATCAACCTTTTTTTTCACATTTTCAATCGATTCAAAAGTTTGGTAAACTATATTTACGAATTTATCAGTGATTTTATCAACATTCATTTTTTCAGCAAATTTCTGAACAACTTAAAGCCAAAATCCTTTGTCAGTAAAAATGCATCAGTGATTACTATTGGAAATCGGCATGGAAAAATCATATATGGAAATAATGAATATTGTTTTGAGCCGTCAACTTGTTCAATTGATGCTGACTTGGGTAAGAGAAGAACTTGTGTGATCCATATGAATGAAATTGCTGTACGTCCTTTCATGATCATTTAAAATATGCAAAATTATAAATTATAAATTTATTATAACTAATTATAAATTTAAAAATTTTATAATTAGTTATTTCAAGGAATTTCAAACCTTGAAATCTTCAGAAATTTCTCAGGAATTTGTTGATTTAAAATTTGGTGATGAATTATCACGTCCGACCGCTCTAATATGGTCATGCCGTATACCGAATTGGTGTTGTGGTGCTGAATGTTGCTCACAATTTTTCAAGTTCAGTATTTAAAATGTCTTTCATTAATCATATTTAAGGGGTTATATTTAAGAGGTCAATTGCAAATAATTATATTTGGGGCAAAAATTTCTATGCAATTGCAAGAATTTGTTAAGTATTTTAAAAATGAAGGCTTAATATGATTCATTTAAGCAGGCTCGGGGCATCCAGAAAACAGCCCTAGTTTCGTAGCTTGTTTCAATTATCGAATCTTGTTGGAGAAATTAGCTTGTAAAATAATATATATCAAATGTATGAAATAATTATTTTTTTACAACATCCATTTCTAATTAAGCTGATTGCACTGACATGAGAGTTAGCATGAGATGGAAGGTGGAAATTCAGCTAAGTCTTCAGCATTATGCTGACTTGATTTGTAGTGAAATTTTTAATCTTGCCAAGAAGCAGTAACCGAAATAATGATTAAAATAATAGTCCAAGCGATACGCTGCCACATTGCTACTATAGCATAACTATTAAGAAATTGCAAAGGAGTATGAATGAATATTATGTGATTAAATAAGCACCTAAATAAATAGCAGATACCAGTTTGCATTAATGGAATACAATTTTCGAATGTATTAATGTCCATTTTGATTTTAGTGATCTGAGGAATATTTAACATTTTCTTTCTCACCATATCTTTTACATACAGTAAAATGAAACATTTCTTCATAGTGAGTTATCAGATTTTTCCGCAATTTCAGAAATCCGCTGTTATCGATAGCACCTGATATCATTTCTTTAGTAATAGCCACTACTTTATTTATTGTTGCATTCGTTTTACTCAAATTTTATGTTTATGCTGAAAATATCTTTAAACGTTGGAAATTCATCACTTCCACCAATGAAAAAAAGGTTCGATTATATAATTCAATAAAAACGGTTTATTGAGTTAGCAATGGAAATTCAGATCAATTCGGAGGCTATACTCTGTTATTTTTTAGTAAGGAAAATTATGATTTAATAAATTTTTTTACCATAAAAGAAGCACCTGTGGACACTGTAGATTAAGATATTTTTTTAAAGATTTGAACTCTTTACATTATTTGTAGAATTTGGAACCATCAAACGATTGTGCTACATTGTAAAGATGCACCATCTTATTATATACAGTCAGTTTTGCAGAATATTTTTAAAAATTTTGGATTCTTAAAAAATGTTAATGTATAAATGACTCTTTTTGTTCTCACATATTAAACTCATTTCTCTGAATGAAGAGAAAATGTATACTGGGAAGAGCACTTCAAAAAACTAACTTTTCCTTACTTGTAAAATTTCCTAATAATATTTCCCACAACTACTGAAGAGTTTTAATGGATATGTTATGCTATATTCAAGCAAACTGTGGATCATTAGACATATTTCAAATTTGTGAATTCTTTAGAGAATTGTTGCTGGTTGTAATAAAACTTCAACCTTCCACTGTATATTGGCAATACAAATTAAATCTTGATGATCGATCACTATCAAAATTATATTTTAAAATTTGCCATCATTCTGACTTAACAATGAAGAGACGCCAAATACAAAACTTGTTTGCATAATATCGCGCTAATCTATAACCTTTGAGTTTTTCTCGTGCAGTTTTTGATGACGAGTGAGATTCGCAAATAAAATTTAAAAAATTGTGGAAGAATAATGTTTGCGCCAAAATATTACCTGTTTCAGGACTCCTATTGTTGAGGCTAATGCACTGCACCAAAAATTTCCAGATGTTCTCAGACACTATGGATTTGAATCCCACATTTTCTGCAGAAGAAAATGTACTCGAATAGATCAAATTATTTTGGTCAATAGAAAAAACTAAAAAATTTGGGACCAATTTTGGGAGCGATCGATAAGAAATAATCTACCGTAAAGAAAGAAGAGATATAGGCTATCGCTTGTGATTTTATGATTGTCATTCTCGTTGAAAAAGTATCCTTATCGTATCTTATCGTTCATCGTCGGACTTAATCTTGCGTAAATAAATCTTATTTATTCAAATATGTGAATCTTGTGAAAAGATCATGCAATATGTATCAATTATCACTCGCGTAATCAACACAAATTAATAGATATGCGCAACAATAAAAATATTCGCCCAAATACTGTATGTAATCATAACTATAAGTAATAAAAAATTGGTTTTGAAGAAATCTCTGCTGCTGTCAGTTTTTTAATATTATCGTATTGTCGTTATTCATAGTCAATCCATCTGACTTGTATTGCCTTATCTTTCAATTAATCTTAACCTTTTTGCTTGATTTTTTGCTTATATATTTTTATATTTATTTTTTATATTTGAGCACAATGCCTTTTTTTAAGAATTGAAAAATTTTTATTTTGGGGTATTAATAAATAAGCCGTATTGAATCATAGCTCGATGACAGATTTAAGTGCTTGCAGCTTGAAACTGCTTCCGTTTCTTTCTCCTCTGGTTTCCTCCTGTTTTTGTACTCAAACTTTCTCTTTTTGCTTAATTTTTTGACTGGACATCTTAAGAGTAGTATTAAAGAGTAGCCTTTTGATTTTGGACCTTTAATCTTCCAAAAGAATTTTACAACAATTTTCGCCAAAATTAATCTTTTATAATCTCTTCTAAAATTTAAAACGTTCAGATGGATAACAATAACTCATAAACAGATTTTCACAAAAATACGATCGAAAATTTGGGTCAGTAGTAATCCAACATCCAGATGGATTATGTTCGAATAACCGGGATTAAAACCGAGATTTAATTTAAAAATTGATCAAAAAAGAACACCAAACAAAACGAAAATTGCTTTTTCAAAACTGATACGCAATGGAAAAAAATTCTCTTTTGCTAAGCCAAAACGCTTATGGACGTTGCAAATCAAGCAATCACTGTCCACACCCTTTCTAAATATCGTGTGGATATCGCTTGTCGGATGTCCGTCTTCTTCACTTCGGGTCTCGAGTAATTACTAATCCTGGTTCGGAGCAGAGATACTGGCTAAATCACTGTGATGCTTACTCGGGAGGAAATGGCGTAGCGAATGTGATGTCTGACAAGGCTCATTCCGCTTTGATAGAGTGGAAACCGGTAAGCGACTGTATGGCTTATGGCTTTAAAGGTAACTTCTCAAATATTCTCTGTTATAAGTGTTTATGTTCTAATTTTCTCGGCACCGTGTTAAAGATAAATTCTGTGCGGGACCTTCAATTGGTAACAAAATCTCTACAGAAACATGGCATGGCCATAATCGCAGGAGACTGGGATGTGCGCGGAGGTTAAGATGTCGCTGCGATAACCTCGACAATTCGCAAATATGACATCGCAGTCCGATATGCCTATGGAGAACGCCTTCTTTGCCTTGCCTGAAGAACATGAAATTTTTGTTACTAAGCTTGATTCCAGCATTGCATAAAACATCTAAGAATTCTCCCGAAGAATTCACATAGAACTTCCCAGACAACCAACATTTTAACCAGATTGATTACATCTTAGTCAGCCGCCACTGGAAAAGTTTTGTGCTAGTCGTTCCTATCGTGACGCTGAAATGGGCAATCTTCATGGACCTGACAATGCTATGGTTCGAGCCAAGATTAGCATAAAACTGACAACTCACAAGAAATAGCATCTTCCAGGGAGGCAGTAAGCGCATTTCAAACCGAATTGTTGAAGCATTTCATGTTTTAAATATTAACGACTTTTCTGAAACGGCAAACGAATATTGGTCCAAACTAAAGGAATGCCTCCAAAAGTCAACCACTTCCACGCTACAGCATAGTAGGAAGTGCGCTATTTGGGTAGAAGCAACTGTCCAACTGTCAGAAAATGCTGCCAAAACACAAATGTCAGGAAATCCTGACTACTGGATGCTTCAAAGAATTGTAACGACAACAGCTCGTCAAGACAGAAATCGCTATTGGAGCAAGATGGCCTACAGAATGGAGACTGCGACAATAGGAAACTATTTCGTCTTTTTTATAAAGTAACTATAACTCGGGGAAATATAGCAGTGCTGTGCCTGTTAAGAGCATTAAGGATCGCCTCATAAGATGGAATGAATTTCTTGAAGTTAAACTTAACTACGACGTCATCTGTTGTCGCGGACGTCGCTTGTTGAGCCATATATTTGTAATTGTAAGCCGCCATAAGAATAGGAAATAATCCAGAAGCTTAAGACTAGTAAAATGGTCTTCGGAGTGGAATCTTCAAGTATTGTCCATCTTCCCTCATAATGCACCTTCAATAATTGTAGTCTTTGGTATAGCAAAAAGAAATAATACCAGAAGACTGGAGCAAAGCAATTCTTCCAATTCCTAAGAAAGGTGATAGGACATATTGAGATACAAAAGGTTAGTCTACTAGACGTCTCAGCGAAAATTTATGCTTCCTTTTTAGCCAGTAAGCTTAAATTACTACGGAACAGGAGGATGCGTTCTAACTAAGCTGGTATTTGACCAGGACGCGGTTGTGCTGACCAGATATTCACGTTAAAAAGGATGTTGGAACACCGCTTCCGATATTTGCAACCCATTGTCACGTGTTTTATCAATTTTGCGGCTGCCTTTGATTCAATTGATAGAACGGCACTTTGGAGGGTGACGATGTTTTTGCAAAGAAGATCATTTGACCCATAGAGACATTTTATCAATGTACGTCGGCGTAAATCTAAGTATATGGGAACTTATGGATTCCTTCGAATTAAAAACTGGTGTTCATCAAGGCCCCGTCCTTTCCCCTACAATATTCAATTAAGCGATAGACTGGATAATGGTCACCGTTTTTCGTACACAAGAGAGATATACAAATCAGTCCAGAGCACCGTATCACAGATCTGGAATACGCTGATGATGTAGTCCTTTTTGCTAATAGTTATGACGTAATGTAAAAAATGCTAAATATTTGTTCAGCAACTGCAGCGAGGAGTCAATATAAACAAAAGCGAGGTCTTATCGTCTTACATCTTATATATAAGAAGCTGATAAGCTGGTATATCTCTTTTTATAAACTCATTGCCGGTTGAAGAAGTGCCCGATTTTAAATACCTTGGATATAAAACACTCAAATATCGAATAGCCAGGCAAAAGACGAAATTATAACCCAGACAACGACAGCTAGAAATGCGTTCATCCGCTTGACGAAATGTTTGTGGGACCGTCGAGAGATCACCATAAAAACTAAACTCCGTGTCTATCTAGTCGCGATTCGTTCGATTCTGCTATATATATGACCAATGAGCGGATTAAGAAGTTATTCTTGCCTAAGGTTCGTTTTATGGATTCGCCGAATAGATAAAATTTCATATGATCGCATCCATCTCCATTGAAATACCACTTGCATTAACAGTACCATCACGTAGCGTCGCTTTCGCTAGATAAGGCATGTTCTTCATCTCCCGCCACAAGAGTTGACACATATTTCTTTATTTGCTAAACCCTGTGATAGGTGGCGTCAAAAACTAGGTGGGCCAATCAAGAGCTGGGCTGAGGAGGTCAGGAAAGATTTTGAACGCATAGGTGGACCAGCAATATAGGGACTTAGGTGAAGGAAAAAGAAATGGCTTCTATTATTACAAGCGATAACGCCGAACCGAACAACCTAGAGATGACCCTTGTAGCGATCGGTCAATAACCCAATCTGTAATAGCGAGAGCTGTTAGAAAAAGAAGAAAAGGTAAAGATTGTATTATAAAGTCAAGGAGACAGCCCGAATAGTGTATATTGCTCAGATTATCGTCTTAGGAGTCAAGAGTTCGGGTGCTACCTTCAATGAATGCAAAGCTGCCATTAAAATCATTGCTTGTGGTCTTAAAATTTCTAATAGGCAGTGTGGGGAAGAAATGCCTAGAAATGATCAACGCCACCCAGTTACTGTAACATTACTATTGCAACACTTTCCTTAATGTATGAACGAACTATGCCAATATATCCATCCATTTTTGAACACTTCATTGCATTGTCGTCGATCTATAATATTTATTGAGTGCTTCTTTGAATTTTGCAAAAATTTTTTAGTTAAGTAGAATTCGATATAAAAATAGCGAATTGCTGCGGAAAAGTTTTGCCATATTTTCGTTTAGTTGTTTAGTTGTTAAAATTAGATCTTTTATTATTTTTTGATTTTTCAGGGAATATAAAATTGATAAGTTGGCAATTACAAACCAATACTGCTTGTCAATCTCCATCATATAATCCACACAATGAATTATCATCATTTATTATGGCTGTTTTCATTATGTATCGTATGTGCATTTTCTATCATCAACGTTAAGACGACTGCTAGGTGCTCAAACTATTCCACTGACCAATCGACGCATCTTCGTCAAATTGCACATCACCATCAATTGCGAATCATCAAGTCCATGCTCAACTACGTACTAAGTATGAACTTTATGTCACGCTGCAACCCAATATAGCTAGTAAGACTGTGTTTTTTAGTGGGATCATTAAACGCCACTACATAGACTGCTTCTAATATAAGTATCATTCTGGAATAGTGAGAAATCTATCTTTGTCAGCAAATTTATTTTTAGATTATTTTAACTTCTAAAGATGCTTATTACTTTAAATCCTAACTTCTCATATGGAAAAGTGAGATCATTTAAAATTCTAATCTAATTCTGACATTAATTTTCGTATTTTTTTTACTGATTTGTTTAACCAAAATGAATTTGGAATAATTTTTCAATTTTTTTGACAATTTTTCAATTTTCATGACAATTTTTTTCATTACTTTTAATTTTTTCTTGAATTTGGAGCTTATATCTTGATAATATTTGTACTAATTTAATTTGGATGTAAGTTAGAGGTTGTTTGAGCAAAATTTCTTTATCGAAATTGAAGATCGATGAATGCGAAAAGAGAGGTACTATTTTTATAATTTTATTAAAATTCTGCAATCTTCTGCGAATTACTTTTCATGGTCAGTGGAAGTATTTATTAGATAGAAAACATTGTAATATTTTATGGCCCTTTTCTCTCTTTGATCGTTTATTGATTTCATAGTGCCTACACAGATTAATTTGGATTCCAAAATTTTTTTCAGTTTATTATTTATCAAAGATTCAATGATATTTGGTTTATAAAATAAAAGATAAAAGCAATGATCTTCCAATGCGCCATTGTTATCAGTTATTCTTTAGACATATCTTGGATAAATTTTTCTTTTCTTTAAAAGTGAGATCCATCTTCATACCTTTATTAAGAAATGAGACTCTGGCAAAACTCCCGCATTCTATTAACCAAAGAAGCTTGCTGAAAAATTTTCTCTTTATCTTAAATTTCAATTAAATGTAGATTCATGGTTCATTTGTTCATACAAGTGTCAGCGTACAACAGGGTTAAAACTATATTTTAGATTTAAATTTTAAGCATGTTTTAATTTTTCTTCCTTTTCTTCTTCTCTTGCCTGATGTCATCACCAAACTTTATTAATTGAAAAAACATGTTTTCAGATGTTATTTAGTAAATTCAAAACCATTTTATGCACGTGAACCCATCCTGGACTATGTACGCTACATGTATGCGTTTGCTCAACAGAATATTGCAATTTCAGCGAACATTCGTTTGTTGCCAAATTAAATGAATCGCTAAAAGAAATAATATTCTTAAACTTGTAACAAATGATAGCTCTAATGCTCAAATACAGAATCTATCGATTTGTTAACTGCTCCAATTCGTTCAATTCCATGCAATTCTTTTTATTATATTATATTTATTATATTTCTCTCTCTTTTTATTTTTTATTTCATTCACTATTTCACTTAAATCCAGTATTCGTTCATTCGTTCATTTTCGTTCATTTGTGACGCAATCATTTTCAACTTTCCACCTTATGTTAAATTGCTATCTCATGATTTTCTACACTGCTTCATTTAATGGACCTTTTTTTCCATTTTAAAATATAAGTTTCTGAAGACTATGTCCTAAGAACTTGAAATCCATATACTTAAGCAATTTTTGAGCCGCACTTCATTTCGCTCCATTATTAATACGACTGGCCTGCCTGGCACCTTGATTTTAAAGTCGTTAAAATCGCAAATTCTTCGCTTGTTATCAACCAGAAGATTAATTGATTATTCATATATTGTGAACGATAAGAGCAGACGATTAATTGTTACTCAGATCATCATTTCGACAGAAATGGTCAGCATATCATCAAGGAACCAAGGTTCCAGGCCTTAAATGAATCGCGAACAACATTGCATCGTCCTAACAATGGAGCAAGCCTAACTAATAACCTTTTAAGCGATCCAAAAATCAGTTTATTATAAAAGTGGTATAATTCTTTGAAATTTTTGGTTAATTATACAGGTTCTTTTTCCGACAGACTAAATTTTTGATATACATGAGTTTACACGGTTTCATGGTTAATACAACAGGCGATAATTATTTTATGATTAATGAAATTCATATTAGCGTTTATTTACTCAAATTTTTTCCAATTTTTATAAGGCTATGGTTGCAAGATAAATCATTTGCACTAATGCAAAATAAATAAGCTGATTGTCACATCATTCAGTTCCGAGTGGCACTGCAGCAATTTTCCAAAAAACCTCAGATTTATGATTTAACTGTGCGCGATATGAAATTTTAACAAGTTTTATCAAACAAGATAGCGCCAATCAAAAAACCTAAGTGAACAGTAGAATGTGCATTGATTTATAGCGGTCATAAATTGTGGCAAATTTATTTTCATAGGAAAATTTAAAGTCAATTTAATTAACATCCTCCAAGGTCTTCAATAGCGGTTCAAGTTCTAACCTGAAAAAAGATTTAAATTGAGAATTTAAATTACAAATGAATAAAGAACTAGTTTACACAATTCTTTTATGCTTAAAAAGAGTTTTTTTTTCAATTCCTAGTGGACCATTTGTTCCTAAACCAAAATTTATCATCCATCCTTCTTTTATGTATTAAATATCAACCAAGCGATCTTGATTCCCTTAATTTTTTTTTGCGAAGCAGTTCTATGAGTTATATGTGTTCAAGGCGAGAAAACAGTTTCAATTCGAGGATTAGACATAAAATAAAACTTCTTTACCAATCATCTTCACTGATGAAATAGTAGCGATCCGGTTTCTGGAAACCATTAAAGTTTGATGCTGCTGAACATGTATACGCTCCCATATCTTTGTAGAAAATCCACTCGCCAACATTGAGTTTCCGAAATATAGCATATTTCTGCAGTGAAAATGAAAGTAATATTCGAGATCAGCTCGCATGATTTGCAAGCTTTATTTAGATCATTTACTATAACATCAATAAGAAAATTAACAAATTTGAATGTCCAATAATAAGATTTGCTACTGAAAACCTTAGTTTACTGAAAATATTATATTTTTATAAATATTTAATATAAATAACCTCTACAATATCTAAGCTGTCGCATGTAGGTCCCCACACTGTGCATGGAAATATCGGTTCATTCAACTTATCCTACAAGAAAAGCAATTGAATCTCACAAATAATTAAATTATTTGCTTGTAATTATCTTTGTAGAAAATCCACTCGCCAGCATTAAAATATCCGAAATATAGCATATTTCTGCAGTGAAAATGAAAGTAATATTCGAGATCAGCTCGCATGATAATTATCTTCGGAAAATATAAAAATAATTTTTTAGTAATATTTTTTTCATTGTCAACATTCCCCAGAAAAATATATAGAGAACGAGGATTGATCAACTTGTATGCTTATGGGCAATAAAATAGATCGGAGATTAAGATTCATATTTAACCAACAGATTTCGCAAATTCGCGAACAATCAGCATCAAATAGTTCATGAAACATATAGCGCAAGAGAACGAGAAAAAATCCCGTCGTAAAAATTATAAAAAAATTTTGTTTACTTTAAATTTTTTTTTTATTTTTAAACATCACGTATAATTCACTAAACAATATAGCTATTTCATATAGCATCCCTATGTTTCATAAATTTTTGCTAATCACCACTCAGCTTTTTCCTTTTTCTTAGGGAAGATTTTAAGACTGTGATTTTTTCGAGAAATTCAAGAGAAAAAAATGCCAACTAATTTTAGTTTATTGATATAGATTATTGATGAATTCGCCAAAACATGAAAATTTATCAGTTAAATTTTAAATTCTTTCAAAAATGCGGACCACTGAAAAATGGACAGATAGACAAATCATTGTGCAAAATTTTTCTTTTTCCTTCATTATTAATTTTAGCACAGCCAAGCCATTTTCTCACTTTTACATTAAGCCAGAACGGCTAAGCGGATCACCAACATATCTTAAGGATTTATCTAGTATTTTCCAACTCCTAAAATTGTTTATAAATAATTTCTCATTAATGCTATTACCGAATGATGCTGGCAAATCATTTGTATTCCTGTCGCCAAGAGACTTTCTGGCAAGATTTTCTATTCGACCAGAGGAGACAACGGTGAATACTATTAGAAAAAAAATATTGAAGTAGTTTACATTATTTTCTTTCTTAGATGCGAAATAGATTACAGTAGATTAATAAATCGACAATCATCCTGCACATATTCTATTGCATTTGTTTAATTCACACTTGCGGAATCAAAATTTATCAAAATTTCATCCCTTTCGGAAGTATCACTCGAACCTTGGATAAATGCGAAATATTATATAGCAGATGTGGTAAATCCTTCAAATGAAACTAGGAAGTTCGATCCTCTTTATTTATTTTTTAAAGAGTCCTCACTATTATTGGTTAAACTGGCTCCACTGGCTTGTTACACTGAGCAATATGCCGCTTGGCGATAGAGATACAGGTGAATCGCCAGCATCATCTGGATTTTTGTACAGGTTTACTCCTCCGAGGAATCAAAGCTCAGCATCGGCACTCCCAATTGAGCAACAACCCACTGAGCCATTCTATCTTTATTTGTTTAATATTTAATATTTATTCAATATTTTTTGATATCTCTTTAATTAAATACGTATATGACTTACTTCAAGAGGAAACCCTCGCGGGGTGCAGTGATCGAAGAAAATGCAATTGAACGATCCATAAACTCCATCGTTTATATAATACATATAGGCTAAATTAAATAAATATTAAATATGACTAAAGATATAAATATCACTAAAGATCACATGGGAAATATTATTAACAAGATAGTATTTCCATAAAAAGAATTCAAATTTAAACCCACCTTCTTCATCCTTCTCAACCGATAAACGATTCGTTGTAACCTTGGTCGAAGCAATAACATTGGCAGCGAGCGAAAATGGCTTACAAGCAAAGAATCTAAAAAACAAAGTTTTAAATCTCAGAAGAATTGTCGCATAAACCTGGATCTTTTTTCTTTTTCAAATCGCAAATTTTTAGTAATACGAAGCAACAACGATCATACTTTGTAGAGGCACTATTAGCCCGAATAAGATTTCATCACTTATATCTTCTTTGCAGTCTCTGGTTTGGTTGGCTCTATTGAATACTATTATAGAATAGATCCGTTCCCCAGAGAGTCACTTGATAGACATACTTAGATCCTCAACATCATCCGGAGATCATTTAATGCAGGTTTCTTTCCATCAAGGAGCCCTCAGTGGAAACAATATAACTCTTGACCAATCTATGATCAAAATGTTTATATGACTACATAATGCATTCCACAAGGTGTATGATGCCACTAAGGAAAGATTTATTAAAATTTGACCATATTAACAAAATTAAATGCAAGACTTAAATAAATCACCTATTTATTGATCGACCTATATGCTACGTGAAAATTTCATTTTATATTAGCACTTTTAGAATAGTTAATTTGTAGTTAATTTTTCTCACCTCCCTGGTTCAGCGATTATGTTCACCCCGCTAGATAACGGGAAATATTCATCAATTAGTGGATTTATCACATTAACTATCTGAAAATATAATAACATGATTAGTGATAAGTTCATTCAGTGATAGTGGAATGCGGAAAGAAATAACTAGTCTGAGCTAGAGATTTTTCAAATTAGAAATTGCTGCTTTTTAAAATTTTCACTTTCATGCCGAAAAAATTCATTTACTTTACTTATTTACTCATTTACTCATTTACTTTTTCAAATGAGACTCGAAGATTGTCATTTCCAGGATAACCTCCACCAATGTCCAAGATGTTCATTTGCAAACCAAATTCTGCACCAAAATCAAACAATAATCTAGCGTGGTGAATACCATGGCAATAGGCTTCCGGATTATTGCATCCACTTCCCACATGGAAACTAAATAATCGCCAAATATACTCTTTTCCAGAAAAGTTGTCTGATAATGCCTTATCATCATATATTATTAAACGCAACTCAACAAATGTGTTGCTATAAAATTTCTAAAAATACAAGAATTAGAATTCTTACGAAATATTCAAAGATTATTTCTTTCTATTAAATCATTTCAATGATCAGCTTATAAACCAGATTAAAAAGGAGAGTAAGAGCTAATGGAAACAATTCAGAGCTTTGAGATATTAACATACGATATTCCAACTACAGAAATGTCTCGAAAGGCCGCAGCAACAAGTAATTCTCTAGCTTCTTTTTCTGGATGACAACCAAATTTCGAATTCAATTGACACAATGCTGTTGGATCGCTTATGGCCAAACGAAGAAGTAATCTGAAGCGAAAGCGACAATATATTTTGTATTGAAACAGAACAATAAAAACCTCATCGAATAATGATTGATCGTAAACTCACATAGAATATAATCTGTTACTGGGTAAAAAAGACATACCTGGCGTTTGGATGATAAATTGCAATTTTATCGAGCTCCTCCATGTTATCAAATGTCATGAGGACAACATTTTGACGGTGTGCATAAGTAATAAATGACTGCGGTTTACACGGATTCGCATATATGAGTAAGTCAGGTGTTGTTAACTTTAATGCCTATCAAGTTTTAAATAATTTAAATAATTCGATATCGATAGCTACATTTAATTCATATTACCGTAAAATATGTTTTAAACTGGAGAAAAAGGCTAAAGAAGAATGATTTCTCTTTAATACTGAAAATAATATACAAGCAATAATTTTTACTAGCCTGCAGCAATAAAAAATAAAAAAATAAAAAGTAAAAAAAGGAACATCGTTAGATAATAATTGTTGTAAAAATAAAAATTAATACCTTAAACTTAAGTTTATTTAACGACAGCCATCGAAGAAAAACAAATGAGGCTAACACAATATGATCTATCAATTTACGGAGTAACAGATAATTTAATGGATTTCCGCCAGTGTTGAAGAAAAAAAGAAATTTGAAGGAGATTTAGAAAAAATATAACGCAATTTCAGATTGTTTAGGTTTGAAAAAAGTGCTATGGAGGCATGAAAATGCACAATGGTGTAGGAAGGTTGGCAAGGAAATATAAAGACGTTTGAAATTACTTTAAATGGAGTTTTATGGAATATGAGAGCTTTTTCGAGATAATGGAACGAAAGCTGCGATTTTATGACTATCTGTGAACAAATTAGCTGTAAGAAATGAATTTCAAGCAAAGAATGAAAATAATTAAACAAGAAGAATTAAAATTGTTAAAAAATATTGTTAAAATTGGATTAGTCAGCACTAAATTTCACTGAACTAATTTTAAACAAATTTTGACATTTGTGTTAATTTGTTGTCATTTTCAGTTATTGAACATAAAATCATAGGTTAGATATCCTGTCATCAAAAAATTGATACTTTAATTTTTAAACCTATAATTTAAAGAATCATAAAGAATATTTGAGTTATTAATTCTTGTTGGTTGGTTACCAGATTAACAGTAATATGAGGCTGGGTAAAATGATAATGGGAAAATTTTCTGGTCATATGCAACTGGTCAACTTATAATACAGTAATTTTGTTTTAAATTTCCAACTCTATTTTTCTATAATTCATCTTTTTTGTGAATTAATATTAGTGATAAATCGCTTTAAATTTATATTTTTCCTACGAAATAAATTCAGCTTTTTCGTAAATAAATTTTTTTCGACATTAGAAATAAGAAATCCAGTCGTAATGAGAGGAAAAAAAAGATAAGAAAAGGAAGAAAAGCAATTACGAACAAGCAAATTGTTAGATGGAAATCTAACTTCAAATTTAATTCATAGTTTAAAGTCATTTTAGGGAAATAAAAGTGAAACAGCGACACAATAAAGATCCCATTCTTGAATTTCCTAATCATCTAACCGTACTTACCATTTCTGGCTTAGATGGCTCTAGTGACTATTAGGACGATTTTTTCACCAGAGATCCAATTAGAAAAAAAATATAGATGGGGCCTCAGCTATTTCGATTTCATTTTAATGGCAATTTCCTCTTCAAAGAGGAATCGAACTCTATCGAGCCTTATACCTTGTCTAGGCCTTCAATCAGTAGGCCCGTAGTAGTTCTCAATTATAATTTTTTTAAGCACAATTTTAATTGACACTTATTTGCTTGGTATTAGAGAGTTTCAATGGAACATAACAGAACTTCAAGGGCTATCAGAGAATATAAGGGGATTTCAGACAGTTTTAAAAGAATATAGTAAAGAACGCCATATTTACACGCTTTCATTTTCACAGTTTCAGGATCATCTCTTGCGAATATAGTCTAATGTAGCAAATCATCGTACAGAAAATTGTTTTAGGAAGAATCTTAATCGTCTAATCCCTTCTATGACCTAACTGTGGCAAATGCATATATATATATATATCGTTGAAGTTCAATTTTAGTCCTCTAACATCACTAGTGAATAATTTTGCTAAAAGGATATTACAAGTCTGCATTTCGAATACCACTGGTTCTGTCGTACTTCTATTGCAGCTACAAAATAAGCTTATGCTTAAGCAACCAATGTAATTATTTAAACACGACTATATCTGCCTTTCTTTATTTTTTTCTTTATTTATTCTTTTTGCCCATCTATACCTTTTTTCTATGAAAACACAGGCATTCATTAATTTTTCTGGATTGCAAAATTACTACCTCATCTATCTCAGCTTTGCTTGCTACATCAAAGCCACAGCCTAAACTGGCCAATATCTTCATCATAACCGCATCATTGTTGCATTTTACTGCGTAGAATGGCTGAAATTATCATAATACTGAAATCACATTCAACTGAAATTTTGAAAAATAGTTTTCTACGAATTATAATTTACACTTTTCAATGTTGTTTTGTCCTTCAGTTACAGCAGTCAGAGAATTTTATATCGCAAATTATCTTTTTTCTAACATTATTTTTACAAAAAATATGTAAAAATGAAATGATAAAAATACTATGATGAACTTATTTTATCGTTTCTAATTTTCGAAAAGAGACATACTTTAATTCTAGGCAAATATTTGTTCCACAGTTTGAACAGTTTGATAAGCGCGCTTAAATGAACTATGAAAAACGGATGATCATTTACCTTAAAAATAATGCTCTAATTCTTGCACTGAAACTAAATTTTTATTATTGAACTGAAGAAAATTTAGCGAAGTAAGTCAACAGTAAGTGTCACCTTTTGTGGTTAGACTTACCCTACTGGCTGTTAAAAATTATCGAAGAGTTTTATGCAGTGTCTTAACCTTGATTCGGGAAATTGCACGCGCAATCTCTTCCGGAGATTTATTTTCGGATAGAACACCAATTTTCGCGCCACTGATAATCGCGTACTTTTTTATTTCAGATAGGTTCAATGAGCTAGACATTCTTTATCTTTTTCTATCTATGACTGATGAATATTCCGTTCGAAACTTGATACTTCTCTATAATTTTACTTTCATACTTCAACACTTAATTTTGATAGAATATGAAATTTAAGCCAAGCTAATTTAATAATTAAGTTACACATTTTCGAAATTTTTTTATTCACAGAGAATTAAAAAAAGAAACAGTTATGAAACTCGTTCACCTGTCGCTTTAATTTCTGTTCTTTAAAAAAAAATAAATGATGAAAAAACTAACATGATGAAATGTAACCAGGAGGATACAAATAAAATTATATTCCTTAATTTTTTTGAACTGAATTTTAGACGACAATTTGTAAGACAAAGAGCGAAGGCTCTGAAACAAAAATTCCTTAATCATTTGTTCATCTTTGCAAAAGTAAGGATTCATTAAAGGCTTTTTTCTAGCGTACTCAAATTTCAATTTTCTTTTCAATTTTCTTGAGCAAATTCTTGAGAAAAATGAGCAATTTTAGCGCATTATTATGCATGAAACTATTCCAAATATTAAAGAAATTAAATTTTGGTAACAAAAATTTTTTCTAGATTATCTGTTATCGGAAAGTGTTTCAAAATGCAGGCACAAATTATTTATATCAGAAAATATATGAAAGTCTACAAATTTTAGCGCAAATTGACGAAAACGAAAATTAAAAATTACAGTGAATCTTGAGATATTGATAAATGCACTTAGTTCTGTAGTACTTAAATATATATAAAAGAAAAGTAAAAAAATTAATAAATAATGTAAGTAAATACCATAAATAATATTTGTTGCCCGTCGAAAACAAATAATTTTGACGAATATAGACTTATAAAGATTTGCCTTTTTTTATTAAGAAGTAGTTAGCCTCATCATTTCTGGCTAGAACCGTCCCACTGGCTAAAAGTTTGGTTATAAATTTTTGTTAGGAAGTACTGGGTGAAAGAAATATGAGTTAATCAGCAACACCATTTGGACTTTTTAATGATAAATATGAAAACTCCTATTGAAAACAATAACCGAATCATAAACTCTCAATATGGTAATTTGAACCATATACTCGGCTATCCTACCCCAGCAGTTTTACTATATCAACAATGATAAAAAAATAGAAAAGCAAAACCAGTACCTATATGCAACAGGGAAATTCAATGTTTATTCATATATTTACGGGTATTTGTTGCTCATTTAGAGCGCCGATGCTGAGTTTCTATTCCACACAGGAGCAAATCTGTTCAAAAATCAGAATGATGATGTTGATTCACTTGTACTTCTATCGCCAAGGGACTCCTCTGGCATACTTACCCATTACGATAAGCGGAGCGAGTCTAACCAGTAATGGTGAGGGCTCTTAAAAAAAATTTACGGATAATATGATCTATGATCGTATCATGGTATGATCATAGGTCGACGTGCAAATATTTATTAATTTGATTCGAAAATTTAGACGCAACGCATAACATTCATCTTTGAACAATGTATGGAAAGAAATAATTTAATTTTTCTAAATTTTCAAAGATATTTAACTAATTACCTTAGAAAACTTACATAAATAGAAGAGAATGATAGAATTTGAAAAACAATTGCATTTAAATCCACAAATAACAATATTTGCGCATGTAAGAATGATAAAAATAAAAAACGATGAATATTCATAAGGTCTATGAAAATGCAATTGATAAATCAAAAGTATGTTTTTTATCACAATCCAATCCTTGGCAAGAATTCTTATATCATAGTGATAAATATAAAATGAAGACTAAAGCCCAAAAGATCGCTTTTTCTACTTCAGTAGCTCATAAGTTGATCGTATGTCAAACTATTTCAGTAAAATGAAATCAGTGAATTTTCTTCGTAAAGATAATTTTCAACTAGAAATAATAAAGCAATAATAAAACATAAAAATAGTGGAAAGAAAACAGAACTATTACTGCGAAGTTATCTTTTAAAGGATTGACCTTAAGAATAAAGGTATCAAATGTAGAATAAGCTCATCTAATACTATCTAACCTTTTGCATAAAACAAATGGACGTAAAGAGAAAATATTATCTAGATTGATGGCAGCAAAAACAGTACTTAAGAGTAGTACTTACTATTCTTCTATTTATCTATTTGGAATCAAACTGCACTTGTTGATTTCTTTTCCAAATTCAGTTAGACGATTTGACCATAAAGAATCGAATGACTGAAAAGAACTTTAGAAGCAAGTGTCAGACAATTAATTCACGAATAATAATAAACAGTTGTAGTGAAGTCAAATCAGGAAAATCTTTTTATATCTAATTGGACAATAAAACTCGACGAAATAAGCCACTGAAAATTAAAAATCGCAGAAATAATTGCGAATGGCAACGACAAGCGAATTTGTGGACTTATTAAGCGAATGTAAACCAATTCTTTTGTATCATTGGAATGTAAACTTTATCGTTTAGATTAAAATAAAAAAGAACGCCTGCAGCAAAAAAAGGACGTATTTTAAAATTTCATCTCTGCAATATCATCATTTTATTTGTTAATGGTTGAGAGTTTTCCAATTTTCGAAAGATTTTAAAGATTTTCAGTAAATACTAGGAGATAAATAAATATTTGTGGACCATTAAATACAGGGTTTTATATAATTTAATAGTTTAATGGACATTTTCAAAGAAGGGTTTCTGAGTACGATTAAACCATATTCAAATATACAATTGATTCGATGAAATATTGAACGGCGATTTTCTGCAAAACGTTTCGGTTGCCAGCCATACATTGGCAATTTATGGAATCCACATTGTGATTATGATTTACGAGTGTATAATTTTGCATTAGGTTTTGCTCGAATAAAGCTGGCTCATACTGTTAATCAAAAATTTCTGAGCGAATAGCTAGTAAAGCGATGTCTTCAAATGTAACAAGCCTCTTTTCCAAAGGCCTTATTGAGCCTACATTCTTCGCCAACCTACATAAATAGCCTTTTTTCTCATTCAATTTGGCGTTATTCGCCTATCATTTTTTTCCAAAGAAGCGTTCTTCATATAGTTCTGAAGGGAATTCACGAATATCACATCTACCAATGCGCAAAATTAAATTCAAGCCAGACGAGAATTAGTGACTTGTGTTTTCTCCTTTAATAAAACTTTGTTCCATCTTGGCATTTCCGGAAACGATCGCATTTTAAATGGCTGATGCTAAGTAATAAATGGACCGATTTGAATAAAAACTAGCATAAGAAAAATGTCAAAAATGGACTTGATCTTTCTATATCAGTGGTAGGCACCTTTATAATGTGGAGTTTATTATATCCAGCTAAAAATTTAAAGCTTGAAATCCAATGAAATTTTATTTATTTCAAATATATAAGAAACGACATATTCAGACATATTTGGTGCACTGTATAGATATAGCACAAAAAATTGGAACAAGATCTTTCACAAAAACGTCAAAAACATTGGTAATATCAATCTGATAATTAAATACTAAGTAAAAAATAATTTATTTAGTTAAGACAATTTGTCAAAAAAATATTTTTATCCGAACTCAGCAGGATTTACCAATAAATCGTGGGTTTATATAACGAAATCATAGAGATTTCTACCTTGCAACAAGATCTAATGAAGCCTTTTGTAATTTAAAAAAAAATATATTAAATTCTGGAAGAAAGTAATAAATTAGTGAGTGCAAATCTAAAAAACGAACAACTGGATTCAAAAATATCTATCAAAAATATTTACAAATAACTAGTTAAAAAGTAGTTAGCTCTCATCATTTCTGACTAGGTTTCTATTAAAAGAGAAGGAAATTTTTGCCATTAGCATCAGTCTTTTTAATGACAGATTTTCCAGACGTGGAATAGAATCATGTCCGTAATGCTCGACGCGATCAGAACGTATAGAGTAAGAGCAGTACATCGTCAAAATGTAAAAAGTCGAAAGACTTATTTTTTCTACCTTCTATAGTCGATAACAAAACAAATATTGCATTGCAACAATGTCAACAAAGTTTTCTGATAACAATCATTAATAATGAAAAAAGTGGAACCAAAATCACTAATAAATGAATTGCATAAACTATGACTTCGGAAGGATCCATATTTTCTGCTTCTAGAAGCGAACTATTGGCCAAAACTATGTCCCAGATTTGCGCACACCCATTATTCTTTTTTCGAAGACAATACTATCAGAAAATTTAGCACCACTTTTAATCTAGGCTCACTGTATTTTTTTTTTAAAGAGTCCTCACCATTACTAGTTAAACTGGCTCCACTGGCTTGTCACAATGAGCAATATGCCTTAGAGTCCCTTGGCGATAGAAGTACAGGTGAGTCGCCAGCATCATCCCAACTTTTGAACAGGTTTATTTCTACGAGGAATCGAACCTCACCGCTCCCAATCGAGCAACACCTCACTGAGCCATTCTATGCCCTCGCTTTATTAGTATAATTTGTCTCCGTTTTATCCCTCTGCCAATCTGCACAAAATATTTAAAACATTAAAAACTACGCACTAATATATTCGTCTACTGAACCTTGAATTCCTTCGCATAAACATATAAAACACATATACATATATATGTACTATGAATCGTATAGTGGAGCCCAAACTGCAAGCCAAAAATAGCTATGCGACCAATTAACCATGAAAACTGTGCTATTATTATTATATTGTTAATCAAATATTAATAGTAGAAAACGATATAGAGGAATTTTTAATTAGTATGGCACATCAAAAGAAAATATATACAAAAGAAACCTAAAAAACCTTTAATAAATCACAAAAATTTTCGACTATACTTATGAATTTACCTAATCAAGAAAAATAATTACAGTCAACCGCTAGTTGATTGGCCATTCCTTCTTTTTCTAGTAGAGTTCACTATTTCTAGCTTAACTCCACTTACTATTATGAAACCACCTTGTCATATATTCACTTGCGAATGAAACTACGGATGGACCCTTAGAATCACTCACTATCATTTACTTTTCTTCAATTTAAAAAAATTTTAGATAGTTGAACTCGAAAATACTTATTACGTGAATAAACAAATTTGTAAACATTGTTACATTATAATAATATAACATATAATATTATTATAATAACATTATAATAATATGATTTAATATTTGGTATAAATTATACCAAAATAAATTATTCCAAACAAATTTCTAAGAAATCTCTTAATTATAAACGACATTTGTCTAAAGACATCAATTTCTCGTTTTTCAACAAATGCTTCAAAAAAAGACCAGCTACGAGGAATTTCCGAAAAATGATTCAGCCCTTCATCTATTGTTCTTTGGCGCATTTGCTCTATTCTCTCTGGACCAACTTTTTCGATTATTCAAAGTAATAACCTATATTTTTTGTACTTTTGCATTTTCTGTGAGCCTAGATTGATTGCTTTATGATACACTGATCCATAACAAAAATCTTAAGTCCCTGAATTCATATTATAATTGTTTCAATGCAGTGGGATGAATCGGAAAAAAAAAACGAATAAAATAAAGATGTGCAAAAGACAAAAGATAAAAATTATTTGAAACGATACTTTGGATTCCATACCTCTTAGCCAATTTAACGTTTTAACGTTGCCCTAAGAATAAAAATTTCACAAAATCGTTCTACGCAATAATTCGACATAAATTGCAAGAATTACTTACCCAAAAAGTAATTCCCAAAAAATGATAAAAATGATAAAAAGGTGAGCCAATAAGGCAGAAATGTGGGAGAAAACCAGGCTTCATATATTTTATTGCAGCAATAAAAATCAGTTTGGCAGCACGCTTGCAAGTCATATGTTTTGCAGTAATTTGTTCTATTTTTTCCCTTGTATGACTGAAAAATTTCTCGTTTAATCAAACTGGTTCAAAATATTGAATTTTTACATTAAACTGAATTAAACTGAACTTTTTTAAAGCAGAAATCTGCGATTGACTAACAAACTTCATAATCATCATGTTATTTGATCGAACTTTGCAGGGTAAAGACAATCTTCACACAATGCTCCATTTAGTCCTATTGAAAAGGGGAAAAATAACGATAATCTTTTTTCCACATACTCCAGTGAAAGCATTTAACAGATTGTTCAATGAAACTTTTAATGAAAGGAAAATAACTGCAAATATATTATAATTGGAATACTCAAGGTCGAAATATACTAGAACATTCCACCTTATGCAATAATAAACATTAGTTCCATGCAGCTTGCAATTTTTTAAAATATGTATGTTACATTATTATTACATAGGATGCAAATAATGCAGCAGGAACAATACAACACAATGAACTGATTAATATCTGATAAATAGCTGATTAATAAAATTTCTGCTTAAATTTTTCTCAGTTAAATATTGTAACTATTTTTTCGAACTAATTGTACAGAAAACAACGCCTTTGGAGCTCGGCGATTCTTACTTCCAGTATATAATTTCCCCAAAGTTTCGGGAATCCGCTCCATTGTGTAGTCTGTCTTGAATTTAAACTTCTTGCCACACGGGACGTCTTAACTGCCAAAAATAACTATATATTCCTCGGCCAGAATTCTCCTTACAAAAATCTCACTGCGAATGTTCGGACCTTCAAACTTGTATAATTAAATCGTTTATTTAATATATAAACATAAAACATAAGAAGAACAGGAGAAATGTAAGTATTAGAGGAAACATTAGCAATTCCTATAACGGTGAAGCGGCATGCGCATATCCCGAATGACAAATCTTTGTAAGATGGATATGGCACTCAGTAGTGCCACGCAAGAATGACAGCAATGAATACCGTCCCTACCCAACGCTTCTCAGATCCCAACCCATTTTCCACATCAGTTTTTTCAAACCTCCACCCTCCCTTCCCTCACAATAAACCCAAAATGGCAGAAAACGGTCTCTTGGGAACTTATATTCGATTTGAGATGAGCGGAAAGAAGAATCATGTTTGTCTTCCATTCTCTGAAAATAGAAGCTATCTTTATTGTATCTCTCACTCATTAAGTACTCTATTATTACTCCGTGATATTTTCTAATATCTTTTCCAACTCTTTCTTATTTTCCTAATGGTCTCGCTGGGAAAGAGACGCATAGCAGGTATGATGCGGATGACCTACTCATATTCGCAACTATCTTCACCATTCGGCGTGCCTAATACTGTTAGCTCTAAGGCATTACATGAAAATATAGGTCGTCAATAATTTCACTCTATTGGAAACTGTTTGATTCTGCTGGAGTTATTTGATTTATCATCGTGATGACATAAGAAATTGTAAGAATAACGACTGATGAAAAAATTGGTTGGTAATTAGAAATTTTTAGAATAAAATTTTTTGGCTTAACGAAATTAGTGATGAGCAATGATAGAATGACTGCATCCCAAAATTTTTCATCACTGCAAGCAGAAATGTAATAATATAAGTTTCAGTGTTTGATTTATTAAAAATGAGAACCTTAATAAGCCTTAAAATGATTCTACAATAATTTTTAGAAAATAATTTATTCACCAAACAAAGTGTAAGAAACTCATACAATAAAAACTGGAGATTGAAGAACCAGAAATCTTAAAACACGCAAAAAAAATAAGATGCTTGCTTTATCTTGCGCAAATTATTATGAAAATTAGTTAACGGCACAACGCTTAAAATAATGAGGAGCATAATAAAATGTTTGTGGCATTTAAAGGGTTTAATAAAGGAGTGAAAGGTCTTGGAATTTGATGAGATTTTTATTAATTGCTGAACTGAAGTGCTTTTGATAAGTAAAGGAAAAAAAATTTGAGAACAAAGATTCTATTTACGAGTGAATTTATTTTAGGCTAATTATAAGCCGCAACTGCACTAATTAGCATTTATTATTATTATACTCAGTTCTAGGAAGTTTACGGAGTTCCAACAACAATAGTGATTCTCTACTAGCCTTGCTGACAAAAGTAATCGACAAATGTAACTAAATAGTGCGCCAAAGCTAATCCCATTGCTCTCTTCTACAGTCGACAAAACTCTCTATTTGAAAAAATGATCCTTAAACGTCATCTTTGAACATTATTTAATTCAAATCGCATTATTTAAGCAAATTTGAAAAAAATCGACTTCTTTTCTTCCAAAATTTTCGGCTAAAAAAATGATAGAACAATCGAAGAATTTTCCAAAATCGTTATCATACGAGAAAAAATGTTATCCCGAAAAATATCATCGAATGTTACCATTCTTATTACACCATTTTCAATAATTAAGGCAATAATAAGGCAATCATATTTACAACTGCAGTCAAATAAAATTTGATTGAATTGACCATGGCCAGCTAAAATAGCTGCCCTTGTTACCTAAAATTTCTCGTTCACAGATTGCTTAAAATTGAAATTTCATGAATGGATTTCAAGCAATCCGTGAACAATTTTTGCATTCTTAATATATGCCATAGTCATCAAATCCATAAAAGATTCTAATAGCTTTCGCCCATCTAGTTATTGTTATTTTCGTTTAACAGTTCGCCCTTTTCCTCTCAACATTTTTTCTATCGCTCTTCCTCTCGCCACTTTCTTGTTACAATTTGCGAATTTATAATCTGTTGTTGCACCGCGAGACTTGGAGAGGCGTTAACGGAACGTAATCGAGATGTTGGCGATAGAGGACCAAAAAGAGGACAAATTTCAGGATGATAGTGTTAGTGTCTGATTGTATTAAAGTGGCAGAAATTCTAAGATGATAATACTAATGGATTATTGCATGAGTATAACGGAACTTTAGAAAGCTTCATTAAAGAATATTCAAACGGTATACAATTTTCTATTCTTTGATAAGTTTTGAAGCGGATCTCTTAAGGGTTTCAACATAATGAACCCAAGCTCGATGCCACGGTTGCGGATGTAACAGTTTCGTCAAAGAAGTGCGACAATGGATGTGCGAAAAGGTTACATGTGGGGCTATTCAATGAGGCGTGGTTTGCGCAAATTTAGAACTGTATCGTTGCTCTAAAGGATTTTTTATTCCTCTCTAGTACTCTTTCTGCTGGGATAATTTTTGAAAAACAATGAGAGGGAGTGAGTGAGGAGGAGGGAGGTGGTTCCTTTTTTCCATTTTGCGTGTTGTTTCTCTAAGTTTTAAGTTTTAATGAATGTGTTCTAAATTTTTGATTTTTAAAGCTTTTTTTCTTGCGAATTCAGTATTATCGCAGGAAATTTTGTTTTTCGCTCTTTTCTAAATCTTCTTTTTTTTATTTTCGAATCTCACTTTTTCTCTCTTTCATTTTTTTATTCTTCGTCATTTGTAATATTTATTATTCTTTTGATGATTTATTCTAAGTTTTAAAAAAATTGTTCTCAGTGGTTATTACCTTTGTGAGGGAGTAGAAAATTGTTATTCACCTTTGTTCGAATATCGTTTTCATATCAGTGTTGTTGCCGTCGCTTGTGTTGGCTAGGAAGCTAGTTCTTGGTCATAGGTGTGCGCACACATCTATTTCTATTTCTGCATCAAACGTGGAGGAAGGTGAAGTGAGAGGCCGACCGAATCAAAACTTCGACTGATGTGGCTACACGAGATTTTGAATTTGGCTGAAGTTAGATCAGTGGAATCATTGTATTCATTAATGGTCTGCAAGATCAGAAAAAGGCAAAGAGAAAGTATATCTGATAACAGGAAAAATATTTTCCGGCTATGGCAAAAATCAAATTCATGAACCATTTTTCATTTATTCTTTATCATTCTTACGTTTTTCATGAGCAGTTTTTAAAATAATTCGAAATTGATTGTTCAATTTTTAAATATTTGGAATTTTAGAAAATTTACTACAATTATTGTGAGAGCTAATTTTGCATTTGCAGTTTCAAATGCTGTGTAGAGCAATTTTTCGTAGTCATATTTATCATGCGACAACTCGAGTTTCATATAGTAAGTTTGTTTAAATTGAATGGTTAAGTACATTAAATTGAAACTCACTTGAAAATATTATCCGGGTGTTGTGAATATATTAGATTTACAAACAAATTGTCCTTTAGTATCTTTTTTAGTATCTTAGAAATATCTTTTTTTTTATATTGATTCAAAATTATGATTGTTAATTTGTAAATGGGAGTGGTAAATTAAGGGTATTAAATTGCTATAGACACGACGAGAAACTTGGATTATCGAAGGCGAAGGTTAGAGGTTTTCGATGCTGAGAAAAAGCGCCAGTTGCAAAACATTTCAGTCAAGAAGGTTGTTTTTTTTCAAAAAAATTTCCAAAATTTTTATGTATTGTTTATTATTGTTATTTTGTAAATATTATGTAAAATATGTATATTATTGTTTTTTATCAGGTTTGTATAAAAGTTTTCGGTAATGATGGTGAATCAAAGGTTCTGTTAATGAATGATGGAATTTCTTCCTATTTTGATTGCATGAGACGTAAGTAATTTAGTTTTGTTTTACTCGTCTGTTTTTTTGCGTGGAAATTTTTATTTCAAGTTTTATAAAGTCTATATTCTTCAAGTCTATATTCTTTGATATGACACTTTTTAGTTTTTTAGATATGTCGCGGTTAAAAGCAGAAAGAACCGCACTTGTGCGCTTACTGAACAAATCTGAAGATGCTTTCTTCTCAGTTCACGACAGAATTAATGGTGACTCTGAAATCGAACTATTAGGATTTAATAATATGATATATTATGATTACGTTAATAAGGTTGGTGCTTCAGACAGCTTCACCTTTCTTTGTTCAGTTCAGAATCGAATCTACTCTTTTTGATGAAAATGAAACAGCATAACACTGAACCATTCTATTCCGTTTTTCATTGAAGCGATAATATTTGCAAAATCATTTTTAGGCTTATTGGCGGACTTGTGCATATATTCTTGGTGCTATTATCGAAAATTCATTCCGGAACCAAGTCCATCTTATCAGACCCGAATCGTTAGATTGTAAGTTAAAGCATTAAAAATATCCATTTCAGATTCATAATTCAGTTCTGACGATTCATAATGCAGTCTGATAATCTATTAATATTATTTAGTATTAATATTATTCAATGTAATATTACATTTTAATCTGTTTATTTGCACCGAATACCATTTTTATGTAAACGCAAGAAAATTATCGTTTGCTGCTTAATCTAGTAGTGAGCAACGGTAAAAAAATTATCCTTGCGTTTGTTCTTAATTATTATTATTTATGTCGATTTTATAATTTTGTTATTCTGGTCAGAAATGTTTTATTAATAATTATTAGGATCATCAATTTCTTACTGTGAGTAATTTTCGTTAACACATTTTTCTTTTGTTTTAGATAAAAGTGGAAGATTTGCATACAGAGTTGAAATAGAAGATTTAAACGGCTGGAAGGCTAGTCAGGTATTAATAATCAATTTATAATTATTTGTGGACGATTTCGTTCTTCACGGTATTATTCGCATTAACTCATTTGTTAAAACTCTAATTTAATCAGTTAGTTAATCAGTTAGTTTTTCTAAAGGATGATCTTGCCGTTCTCAGTTTGTGTATAAGTGAATTTATATCTCGAAAGTTACCATTTGAATCACTTCGAGTAACGCGTCAAGTGGCCGCAATCATATTCCGTGATAATAAGTAATGGTTTGTTTTATGGTTGCCGTTGATTTATTTTCCACAAGTATTTCAACAAAGCCTTTTTTAATCCTAATTTATTCCTGGTTCATACTCTATATAGTTACGCTGAATTCCACAAATTTTAGGTGGAAAATCGAATCACTGGAAGAAGAGGATGAAGAATTATTTGTATTTAAGTTGGGAAACCATGTTGACATTTGTGATGGACCACTTATTAACAACTCCAGTCAGATTGGCAAATTCGCTGTGACTAAAGTACGCTGTAGAATTTCCTTCTTTTTGCACTTTTTCATGTTTTTTAAAATTTTACGAATTGGATTTTTTCATCGTCGAATTGGACCGTTTTAAAAATTTATAATTAAGGTGGATTACGAGGAATCATGTTTGTGTTTCTATGGAGTTTCATTGCCGGCTGAACAAAAATGCACTTCTTATACATGGGATTTATTAGTCGCTGCTTCTCGTCAATCAGAAGAAAATTATGGAATCTGACAAATTTTCCTTGCGTTTAAATGAAATAATGAAAGAATATATATGTATACGTTTTCGGAAAATGAAGGAAAAAAACGAAATTCAAATATTTAAATATAGAAATATAGAAAAATTAAAAACGGTTGAAACAAATTTTATGCAACCGCATCAATGATCATTAATAAGGTTGACAACAATTTTCTCAAACTAAAAAATTTGGGGATAGTGAGCGTATTTCAAACCGATTTATTGCAGCTCTTCAGTGATATAAATATCGACTTCTGAAATGGCAGATGAATACTGGTCGCAATTGAAGGGTTATCATTTAAAGTCAGCTAAAATATGCCAGTAGGAAGTGCGATAGTTGGGTATCTAAAGCAACTCTCTAACTGTCTGGAAAAGTTGTTAACAGGAGAGCTTGGCTATTGAGTGCTTCGAAGAATTGCAACAACAGCAGCACGGCAGGATATTAATCACAGTTGGAGCGAGATGGCATTGAGAATGGAGGTGTAAGTTCGATTGGGCAACAATAGAAAAGTATTCTTAATGAAGCAACTATAACTTGGGGAACGGACAATAAAATGGTACGGTATGGTGTTCTCATTAAAACTATCAAGGATCACATCTTAAGTTGGAATTCTTTGAGGCTAGACCGTTATGCGCCATCTGTTGTCCCGGACATCACTTGTCTAGCCATATATTTACAACTGCGAGCAGCCAGCAGAACAGGAAATGATCTCTGTTATACAGAAGCTTAAGACAAGTAAAACTCTCGGATAAGATGAGCTGCGAGCTGAATTCTTCAAATGTTGCCCTTCGTTCTTCATAACCTTCAATTTTCACCTTCAATTTTCTGGTATGGAAGAAAGAAATAATACCAGATGGGAAAGAAGTAATTCTATTTTCAATTCCCAAGAAAGGTGAAACGACATGCTGTAGTAATTGCCAAGGAATTAGCCTGCTAAACATTTCCGGGAGAATTTTCGCATGCCCTAAGCAAGCCTAGACCAGGGCTTCTTTGTGCTGACCAGATATTCACGTTAACAAGGATGCTAAAAATCGCTTCAAATATCAGCAATCTGCCGTTATTTGTTTCAGGTAACTATGTTCCAGACGAGATCATTCAACTTGCAAAGGCATTTAACCGGCGTACATCGACCCAGATCTGTACAGCATATGGGGAACTGAGAGACTTTGAAAATGAGAACTGGTTTTAAGGCTGTATTCCTTTCCTCACAGTATTCAAATATGCGATACACTGGATAATGAACAGCGTTTGTCGGCACTCAAGACATGTACAAATCAGTCCAGAGTATTGTTTCGCAGATCTTGAATGCGTAGTCCCTCTCGTTGAAATGCAAATAATGCTAAACTATTTGTAAACAACTGCAGTGACAATCGAACTCAGGATCAGTGTAAATAAAACGTAAGTTTTTTTGTCTTATTTACAAGAAGTCGATAAAATACCTATTTCTATCAATTCATTGCCGGTTGAGAAAATTCCCGACTTCAAATATCATGGATCCAGTCCAAACCCAAATGGCTAACAAAAGGATGAAATTACACCTGGGCAACGGCAGCTAGAAATGCGTTCTTCCGGTTAGCGAAATTTTCATGGAGCCGTCGCGAAATTACCGTCGAAGGAAAGTCTGCATCCATACAGTTCTATAGACCAATGAGAGTGGAGGATGTTAAAAAGTTATCTATCTATCCTTGACCTTCATGTCTAAGATATATTTTACGAGTTCGATGATCGGAATAAAATCTCACATAAATGCATCCATCTTCGCTCAAATAGCTGCATTAACAGTACATTAAATCGTCGCGCTGGTTAGGGCGCATTCTTCGTCATCCACCGCTAGATTTAACATATATTTCGTTACTTGCTAAATCCTGTGATGGATGACATCAAAAGTGATGGAGCAATCAAGACCTGAACTGATACAATCAGAAAAGATTTCAAATGTATAGGTGGATCAGCAATATATGGACTTAGGTGGTGGAAAAATAAATGGCTATTACTGTCAGCGGACATCAGATCGAACAGGTTGGAAACATCTTACCCTTTAGCTAGCAGAACATTAGAAGACGAAGAACCCTTATTCCTCAATTTTCTTGACCCCTATATTGCTATATTTTCAAATGCATCACTCTTTGTCTTTAATTATCAAAGAAACATGATGGCGTTATTCAGGAAATCATCTAAATCCTCTATTTTATTCTGTTGAGAAAATTGGTAGTGTTTTTGCGTTCCATTTTCTAGTTTTTTTAATTATTATGTTTAATTTATTTTCCAGCAAATGGTTTTGTTTATTTAATGAGGCTGTCCTTTTTGTAGTAAAAAGAAAAAATTTTATGAAAAAATAGATCTAAACAATTGGAAAGAATTTGATAAAATTTGATTAATCGGCGAAAAATTTTATTTTCTCGTTTCAACAATAAAATTGTTTCCTTGCATAAAGTTTGTCCTTAAATTTGTGCTTTTATGCATGCTTATTATTCATGAGATGGGAGAAGCAACAGTTTATTGTAGTGTAATGTTTATATATAAACTGTACTACCGATATTTTTTCAAGGGTTACATTGTTTTCATTAGACTTAAAGCGTTGCATGGATTTTGAAAGTCTCTAAAAGGAATTTGCAGATTTCGTCACGACTCACGACCTTAAACAACTTCCTTCATCACCCATCTTTTATCATTCTCAAACAAATTGATTAAAGCAAAGTTAAAATCGATATTAGATGGGATAGGAAGTCAATTTTAGAAAAACCATGGCTTCAATTGTAAGAAGAGCTTTCTCAAAAGCATCGATGGGAATCAGTACTCACATGACCTATAAAATTAAAACAAATCTGGAATGACGTAAAAATGTTCCATGTTGGATGATCAATGATGGCCGCAATTATGAGGCTGTGGGCCATGGCGTTATTATTCTTTATACATGGCTCGGGCCACGTTTTCACGGTAAATTTGAGATGATTTGTTCATAGTCGGCTTAGATTGGTGGTTGATTTTTTAAAACTTCTGTAAATTATGATCCGTGCATTTTTCTTAGACTGGGTTCCCCTGGTTTTCCACCTGAATTTTTATTCTTATTCCCAGGTTTCCTTACCTTCTTTTTTGAGTAATTTGGGTTCCAATATTTTTCTTTATTCATCTTGCGAGGATTTGATTATTCGCAATTATTTCATGTTCAGTTTTTCTATACTATTTAAATTGTAATTGTTGTTCTTTTTTCATTTTCACTTTCATTTTTATCGTAATAATTAACTCGTAATGAAATACAAAATTTATATTTTTCAAATGATTTGCAGTGTTATTTTATTTTTTTGCCGGGATTTTTCTGAAATTACGCTTTGAAAATTTTGATTACATTTTTTGAGATGGGAGGAGAAAATGCGGCGTCGTTGTGAATCATCTTCTCATACTTCTTGTAAAAATGAAATTTTCGATGATTTTGCCTATCCAAGGCATTGCGATTTATGTCAGCCATTGTTTATGATCAGCGATCCATCGGACTTTGCGCGTCATTTACGACGTATTCATAGTACAAAGGAAGGAGGATCTTTTGTTTGTAGGTCTGATTATTCTATTTTTTAACTCAATTTTTTGTTAAATTTTTCGTTGTATTGACGTGAAACTAGTTGTTATATGATGCAATAACGGTACGATTCTAGTAGATTCTAGATTCTCGCGAAATTACTATAAAGCCGAAAATCCGAGTCCATGTAACCGCAATTCGTTCTCATGTTTAAGACACATTTTACGGATCCGTCGAGCGGATTAAATCCCACATTATTATATCTATCTTCGCTCAAATACCACCTGTAATGTTATAATAATGTTATCACAGAGCGTCGCCTTCGCTGGTTAGGGCATATTCTCCGTCCTCCACCACAGGAATTGATGCATATTTCATTACTTGCTAAACCCTGTGATGGTTTGCGCCAAAAGTAAGAAGGAGAGTCTAGGCCTGTACTGATACAGTCAGGAAAGATTTTGAATATGTGGGAACCAGCGATATATGGACTTAGACGATGGAAAAAGGAATGGCTTCTACTACTAGCAATGGCGTCGGACCGAGCAGCTTGGAGGCGTCCTACCCTTGTAGCCAGCGGAGCCAGCCTAATCAGTAATGATGAGAGTTGTTAGGAGAGGAGGAAGATTCTAGAAGAAAGGTAGGTAAAATAAATCACTGCAATTTATTAGTGAAGGTGAGAGGAAAAAGGACACAGTGAGACTATTACGAAAATTACGGAAAATATGCAAAATTTATAGAAAACTTAGGTTTGTTGGTAATTATCGCTTATATGAGAAATGATCTCGCCAAAAATTCATTTAATATTTATTTTTTTCAAATTTGTCTTTTGGTTAATGTTTTAAATAATAATATTAATAATAATAATCAAATAATAATAATCTTTTGATATTTCGTTAATATCAGATATGGTCCGAATGGAGTTTGTCAAACATTACCACTAGAAGGAGTTTCAGATCGTGATTACGCGGCTCATATTCGAAAATGCCATACAAGTTCTGATTTTATTTTGGTTTTCATTTTGAAATATGCATAGTATTTGTTTACGCTTTTCAAAGATTCTGTTTTTTGCTCGAATTTGAGAAAAAATTCTAATAAACGAATTTACGCTTAAACCATGGTTCTAAAGTGATGAACGATGTTTGGCTTCAATACCGATATTTTCTTAAACTTTCTCAATCGAGAAAATCTATCGAGATTCTGTTAAAGTGTATTTACCGCAATATTTTACGAAATAATTACAGATTTCGATGGAAAATGCTCACTAGCATCACAAGAAATCGTGCGAACTAAGAATTTGTTCACGATTAACAGGTAAATTTTAAAAGTTTATTGGGTATTTTTTTTAAAGGTAGTTGATGACTTGTTCATCAGGATTGAGGTATCACAGTTTTTAGATAAAATGAGAGAAATTTAATTTTTTGGAAAGAAACTATAACTTTCTTTATTACGGAAATTCTTTATTGCATTTGATTTTTTTTTTTTCATCAATCTGATTCTGCAATCCTTATCGAATTTCTTGATTTTTCTGCACACACAAAAATTAAGAGATTAAAATTAAAAAATTAGAATCAAAAAATTAAAATTTGTCGCCAGAATTTTTATATTGTATTTATTTTACTCTTCATATTTGTGCTGGGCAAAGGTTCCATGTCATAAATGACGTACTGAAGTACATACTACAATATAGAAAAAAAATTTTTATTCTTTCTATTATCATACACAATGGTGATCGAAATGTAACCATTAAATTACTTATTAAAAGGAAATAGATACATTTCTTTAAGTGAACAGCATTCATCCTCGCTTAATGGTGCATCGGGAAAGGATACAAAGAGGAGTTCATTAAATAAAGTAAATTGAGTTACAGGTGAGGAAATAGAGAGATTGGATAGAAAGTAGATAAAAAAATAAAAGGGAAAAGAGATAAACGAGCGAATAAACAAAGATACGTCTCCTCATTGGCCTTGTTTATTTAATCGAAAAGTGCCAGTTAAAAATAGCTTAAAATGGTAAAATCATCATTTAATCACATATTGAATTGGATTTATTCTGAACTTTCAAAAATTCACTATCATTAAGAAATACTTTGACGTTTTACATATTATTCAGATGTTGATATAAGGTATCACTTAATTTTTATTTTCTGATTTTTCTTTTTTTTTGGCCAAAGAATTTGTTTTTTGGCTAGTATTTTATCGATATTTTTCAGTAAAACAAGAATATAAATATGTTCCATCTTGCAATTAATATATTACTCGTTACTCGTTATTGTTAAGGACCGTCTAATTTGTACTGTTTGAATACGCAAGCCTGTATTAGACCGAATATTGATAGACCAAGCCACATTCCTACTGAATCTCCAAGCGCGGCAATAAACGTTGCCATTGACCATACCCATTTTTGTTCCAATGTCAAGTATTCAAATGAATCCCAATTAAATTGCCTATAAAGTTTTTTTTTGGTGCACTATTTTTAGTAAGTTATTGGTATAATATGGCAAGGAAGAGATTTTAATGATAGCATCCATCGAGTACTTGCTAACATTTATTTGCTCGCTGGGATGTGGTTATTTCAGTAGCACTTATTCGTGGAGACTGCCTCTGCGATATTCACTCTCCCTCACCATTTTTGGTTTACTCGCTCTACTACATAGTCTGACCAGAATTTCCACTTGAGAGTCTGTAGCATCACCCCTTGAAAGAGAGGTTTAATCCTGCTGGGAGTAGAATCGTTGTGAAATGAGAACAAAAAACCTATATAGCCGTTTGCCAATTCATTAGTTTAAATTGAATTGGTCTACCATTTTTTTTACTCAACATTTCTGATTATGGGCTCACTCCACTGGCTATTTATTTTTGCAAAAGGTACGGGCTAGATCAAAGTGTTTGAAAGGATAGGATAGTTTAAGCAAAACACAGCCCGTTCAATGATCTTTATGAGAAGAGAGCAAAATATAACGCTTTTTACTTGATAAATGATGCTAGGCCAAAAGGGGTAGAGAGTTGTCTTACTGGAATTTATCATTTTTATTTTGAATCTCCTATTGCAATTGATTGCAATCATGCTAACATTTACATTCTTTTTCGATTTCATTTTCGGTGCTAAAATATTTAGACAGGTGATTAAGGCTTGATATTTTCTTGTTAGACTCGCCCTCTTGGTTTTAAGTGCAATGAAAAATTTTATCCAGGGAAAAATTTACCGTTTAGTGATAAAAAACAGCATCACTTAGATTTTTTTAAATGATAGGCAGAATCTGAACCTTGATGCTTGAGGTATTAATTAGAGGGAGATCTATTCTGTTATCATGGTTGCAAAAGTGATTGATTGGCATTCATCATTTCTAGTTAGGTTTGCTCCATTGTCTTTTAGAATTTTTTTCTAGGGATTCAACTGACGAAAATATTTTATTGGCTTTTTATCATTTCTTGATGCTAATCAAATCCATTGCAAATATTTTTTATAATCAAAGAAATGACTTGATAGCGCATTTTTCATAGTTGCATGTTGCATAATCATTTGTATCAGTTGATTGATCCGTTATTAAATAAGTGAGAGTGAATGTAATTGCATTATAACGGCATAACTTCTAAAAATAATATTTGAAAATCAAAATCAAATTTTTTAATATTTTTTTAGATCATATACATTAGAAAACTTTGTTGAAATTGAAAGTTGAAATATTGTAAAGTAAAAGAAATGCAGAAGCAAACTCTAATAAGCTGTAAACGGTAATGAAAATAGCAATCATATGGATTATAAAGTAAATTTTCTCGGCATATTGTATTATCGGCATCATTCTCTAACATCATAGAATGTATCTTAATTTTTATTCTTAATTCATATATCATCCCAATATATAACTAAAAAATTTTTATTATGACTGAAAAAAATTAAAGTTAAAGCTAACATTATCAATAAAAGAATTACGTTCTCGATGTTTCCCTTCGATGAGACGAGGTAAGGAACTTGGTCGTCCAAGTAAACTGACTATTATGCAGTCATTCATCATATTTGCAATATTGTTTGTGTTAAATAAGAAATTTACCCTAAAATTAACGAAAAAAAATTTATATCATTTTGAAAAATTGAAAGAAAAGTTACGAATTCAATGGAGTACATGTCTGTCGATTATATGAAAATTTTCGTTGTTTGGCAAAGGTTGAAAACAAAATTGTAAGGTCAAGATCCTTGTTGTTTTAATGGGTAATTGGATTTGGTCATCTTCATTACTGGATGCTGATTGAAATTTTTATATTATTCGTCGACTGATTTCTTCACCAACTTTTTCAGTAAATTCGATAAAAGTTATATCGAGTTGTTCGACTTTTGTTGATCATTTCTATAATAAAAAAATTGAATTCTTTTTTAGCGAATTTATTGTAATTTAAATGAGCAACAAATGAAAGTGCTAAATTTTCTTTAAAAAACCATATTTCGTTTAGGCTTATATTTTTTAAGTATTTTTAATTTAGATATTGAATGTATTAATCCAATTTGATATCTCTCGTTCCATACCATATAGTGTTGCAATCATCAGCCTCTAAAATTAATTTTGAGTTCCATTCTTTCGGTAGAAGCCTTGTCCTATCGTTCCTTCTTACAAGATCATCCTGAAAAATTTTCTACTATATTGTTACAAATTTTTATTTATTATGGTAAGCTCGTAAGGAGGAAGCTTTTGTCATTTTCATCTTATCGGGCACGAGTAGTACTTTTCCTTTCCTTTTCTATTCTATCATTCCCTATCGAAATGTTATATGCTTAGTAGTAATAGAGCATTTCAGTGCCACATCTTTAATTACCATGTGGTCTTATATATTCTTCCATCTCAGTTCTTTTTTATTAACATTTTGCTTTCTGTAACTGAATTTATTGTATCAGATAAAATAGTTCATCTTTTCCAAGAAAGCACAGAATTTTAATAGATTTACTTTTACAAATTTATTCCATGTATGATTAATAGTAAAATAACTTAAAGCGTAAGCTCGAGGTAGCAAAATGTTATTATTGCCATTTTAATAGATTTATTAAAAGCAATATTTATAATCGTATGTCTTGGATTATCGCTCTATTCAACGATCTGAAATTGGGCTTAGATAATTGAAATAATTTTTTAGGTTTATTTCTAACTAATGAAAGTAACTGAAAGTGTAACTGAAAGTAAGAATGGAAATAGATGAATTTAATTTTTTATTTAAAAGAGAAAGATATACCAATTGTAAGATATTTAATAGTAAGTATGATAAGGAAAACAATAATCAGTCTAAGTAGCTACTTTTTCATTCATTCACCTATGAACAATTCACGCCAGTTAATTTTTTCCATTTTATATAATCTTCGTTAATTCTTGGTGATTCTGTTGATCTGAAATCTTTTAAATCTGTTTTCTTACTATTGATTATCACCGATAATTTTTCCATATTGCTTTTCTTATATTTCTTACGTGTTGTTATCACATATTTTTTTAATTCTAAATGGATGGATGGAGTGTCGCTTGCACAGATTACAGGCTCGAGTCACAGCAGAAAAGTGAAAAAATGGTTAGCGCCCAGCATTTCTCATTAGATCAGCTCCGCTTAGTATGATGAGTAAGTTTTTTCAGAGCTATTTCATGATAGAAGGACAGATAGGTTGCCAGCACTACAGTCGAATCTTGCCAATAGTGCTATATAATTTTTGATTGTTTAAAAAAAAAATTAAAAATTTAAAAATAATGAAAGAAAGGAATGAGAACATTTGTTGGCTTAATTATTATTATTTATTTCTCGATAAATTTGTCGTAAAAGTTTAATTTTACTAATTTTTCTTCGTTCTTCCTCATTTGTTTGGATTATTTTATCCTTAAATTTTTCTTCCAGAATTTCGTTTTCATTGGTTTTATTCAGTCGATAATTATTGAACTTATTGAACTTTTTTATTAAATTTCTGCCATTCGATATGGTTGTGAATGATTGTTTAGGCAATTATTTTTATTGACTGCTTCATTTAGAGGAAATTTATTATCATTCGGTAAGGTGTTCAAAAAAATTTTTTTTATTTGGCTAACTTCGTGGAACCTATCATCAAAATTTTGTTGGTCCAGTAACGAAAGTGATATTGCTCGGTAAAATTTCCGAGTAGTTGGCGTTTTTTGATATAGCCATTCTTTTTCTGTGACAAATGATATATGGATTCGTTGATAACTTGATCGAAATGGGTTATTATAGAGAGGATATTCATTTGGATAAGGTTCAGTATGTTTTAGGATCTTCTTTTGCACTGAACGTTGCTTTAAATCAGAAATATATTTTTTTGTCGAATTCTCATCATCTTCTTCGTTATTTATTCCTTCCATCTTTTTTTAAAAGGATTTTTACCGTTTATATATCTGAAAAAAAAAATGGCTGATTGAATTTTATTCGTTTATTTATAATTTGAATAAATTGATTATACATTATGTTCTGTTAATGATAGTATATCTTTGAGGAAGGTTCTCATCCCTAGGATTTTTATATTTTTGGAAGAAAATTTAAGATGGAATGAAAAATCAATTAAAATTTAAAAATTCAAAAGAATTCAAAGAATTTAAATTCAAATTTGAATAATTTTGTTATAAGAACTGATCTTTTTCTTTCGTTAAAATTTATTTATTAAGTCATATTATTTCACTGGAATTTGTCGTTATTTTTGATATTATAATTAATTATATTTTAATATTGTTTTATTTTAATATTTAATATTGTTTTCGATCAAAAAATTATGGGATGTTTGGTATATAAAAATTGTTTGGTGTATAAAATATTTGAAAAAATTGATTGATTTATAAATAAAGGTTTAATGATAAATTGTTGCAGGTAAACAGGTTGGGCAGTAAGTTTTAAAAAATATATTAGAATTTTAATGATATAATGGTAAATTAATAATAAATAATAATAATGATTGATAATAATAATAAATAATAATAAATAATAATAATAAAACAAATAAAACTTATAATATTAGTAATGATGCGAATAAATAAATAAGAAAAAAATGAAATTAAGGAAAACAGAAGCGTGATGGCGAGTTTGTTGTGATAATTTAGTGATATGAAATCAAGCTTGTGCCTATGTTCTTTGTTTTTTCCTCCTATCATTTATTATTATTGCTTCTGTAGCTGTCAAAATAGAAAAATCTTTTTTTTTCTGGATACTATTTAAATTCTGATTTAAAAGCAGCTGATTTCTTATCAGAAAAAGTCTACTTTTTTCATTTTTTTTTTAATATTTGTTTCACTGGTTTCTTTTAAAAGCTATATCAAAAATTTTATGAGATTAAAAAGATTTAAATTAAAAAAATTGAAATTAAGATTTGTTGAGATAAGGTTAAAATTTCTGAATTTCTATTACAATAAATTTCTGTTATAGTTTTACACAAAACCTTTCATCAGTTCTTTCGGATCCAAAACAATCGCGTTATGAAACACAAGTGTTTTTTACGAGACATTGGGGTGATTCTTTTATTGTAAAGAATAATATTGCTGCATCACCGTTAATCCCTTCAATAACAGCGGAACATTTTAAAAATTATCTTAATACAATTGCAAATGTAAGTTTTTAAAGTTTTTATCATATTTGCTTATTTGCTTATTTGCTCGTTTTCATGACGAAATGAAGAGTTATTTTTGGTTAGGTTGATTACTTTAGCTATTAGGATTTGTCAGTAAAGCAATTTTGCTGGGGAAGGCAGGTGGGTCCCCAGTACCATCTGGATTTTTCACTAACAGGCTTTTTTCATGATGGATCATGGTGCTGTAAAGTAGAAAGTGCAGTAACCATGTATATTTAACAAATTTTATTGCAGAAACGTCAAAATTGTCTGAAAGTCAAGAATAATTTTTGGCTTACATATAACAGATATGAACAGAACAGAACTGATGTTGATGACGTTCCTACGGTCCATTTATTATCTTTTTTTGTCCTTATTCAATTTATTTTTACGAAATTTTTTTTCTTGTAATCGCACTGATCTCACTGACTCTAAGATGAAAGGCTCTTTTCATCTAACAATTAGAATCCGTTTATATTGTGATATACGCTGCTACTGCTTACCTTATTATGTTTATCTTATTTTCTTTGCAGATTCTCCTTAATCCTTATTTTTCTTTGGCTGATCCCGAAACATTCGATTCTATATTTCTTGAGCCAAAGCAGTCTGAACCGGACTGCTTACTTGTTAACGGTACTTCTGCAGAGACTAGTCAACTTAGTATCTGCTTACATGATCGTACAGATGAGCGAATATCGCAGGTTTTTTTAAAAACAATTTAAGTACTTTTTGCTAGCAGAATTTAATGTGTTTCATAAATTATTTGCTCAGAATACTTTTATGGTTTTTAAAGATTTAAATTTCTCTGATTATTATTTTTATATTAATTGCAGTTAATTGAACCATTTCGCACTGAGGATGGTCGACGATTTCGTTCATACCATACTTTGCAACAACGACTGGAAAGTTATCATGATTTAGTTGACAGCCGTCTTAATAACCAATTAGCATCCAAATCGAACGCTTTTTGGAAAACTGTAGTATCTTATAGCGGTCTTCATAGTGAGCTCGCCGATGCAATTAATAAGATTTTGGTTGTTCGGTAAATTGAGCTAATCTTTTTGTTTTAAAAAAATTATTCTAGTATTTTTTTATATTTTTAGCGTTGGTATATTTTTGACATCCATTATAGTTATTCTTAATATAGAATTTTCAGAAAGAGTTTACAATTAGTGAACGAGAAAATATGTGGTGGAATGATGAAAATTGTAGAATTATATAAAAACCGACAAAGAAATGAACAATTACTTCATAAATTGCAGGTAGATTTTTCTTAAATTTTAAATTATATTTAAATTTATATGATTTGTTTATGAATTTTTCTTGATTTTTGTTGGTTAGGATATGGCTTGTCTGCGAGCTGCTCAAACAACTGTACAAATGCTTTTAAATCAAAGTGATTTCCCCAAGGCTTTGGAATGTATCGAAACTGCTCAAGATGTTTTGGCATCGGATCTTCGAGGTGTTTTATGTTTTAGGTGCAGTTTTTTCTCTTTGTTGTTTACGTATCACCTTTAGAAAAAAAATTCATCGTAAATTTCTTTTATTTTTCATTTATTTTTTATTAGGTGAAATATTATATTTTAGTATATTATACTGAAATATTATACTCTTTTTAGGCATCTTAATTCTCAACTGCAAGAATTACGTAAGATGATTGACAAAGTACTCCATGAAGAATTTATAGCTTTAATAACCAAGGAATTGGGGCGATCATGTGAAACAGAAGCCGATGCTTCATATCAAGGAGTAAGCCTTGCATTATATTCATTAATTTTTTTTTCGTCATCAGCTGTTGAAATCCAAGTATTCACCAGCTTTTCAGGGTATCAAGATTTATGATATTTCAGCTGGTTTCTGTTTGCTTTTTATGTATATATTCTATCATGTATTATGTATGTATTATGTTCTATTATGTATGTATTAGATTCATATTTTATTTTATATTATCAAATTTTAGAATTACATTAGATAATTACTTGGTCTTAAAAGAATTTTTTTAAAGAATTCTCACATTACTGGTTAAACTCTCCATGCTAGCTTGTCGCATCAGACAAATATGTCCCTTGGCGATAGAAGAGCAGTTGAGTCGCCAGCATCACCCGGATTTTTCGATAGGTTTATTCCTGCAAGGAATAGAACCTCAGCATCTGCGCTTCGAATTGGCAACTCACTGAGCCGTTATACTCCCTTAGAAAAGTGAAACTTTATTAATCAAATGAGTTACAGGATCATTTAAACCCAGTCGTTTTGGGTTTAATGCGGCTTGGTCAATATCGCTTTGTCAGTATAATACAGCAAGAAATAGTGGAAGATCTGAAAAACTCGTTTCGTCAGGTGCCTCTTTTAAAAAAATATATTTTTTCGAAAACCTGCACATTTATCGAAACAGACAGTTCAAGAAAAACTGATTTTATTCTGAAAATTTCCAAAATGAATCGGAATTTTTATGCGAAATCCTTTTTTCAAAAATATTATAAATTTAAAAAAAAAATTAAGTTTTCTTATTCAAACTGGTTCAAATTTTAATGTTTTATTTTAATTTTATGTTTAGATTTTAAAATCTCATGTGATTATTAATGATGCCGATCGAGCTGCGGCAGGATTGGATTCATCTTCTGGTAATTTAAATATTCAGATATGTTCCTTGAATTTCGATGAGTGGTTTTCTGCATTTGACCATGTTCTTCGTGTATCCTATTATAAATGTCGACGTATGTTGAGTCTACAGAAATTGCTTATTGAAAATATTGATCGATATCAAAAATTAAATAAACCAATTACAGTGGAACCAAATTGTGATTCGTAAGATTCGACCTATATAATTATCATGATGAAAAATCTTGAAGAATTGAAACATTGAAAATCTTGAAATTGAATCTGAGGAATCTATGTATGGAATGGAATATGAAAAATATCTAATAAGCATTTCATATTATATCGTACATGTATTAACTTTTTTTTTGTAGTAACGATGATGCGAAAATATTAGATGTCTCAAATATGTTCGATGATATTGATGAAATAGATACAAAAATTGGTGAAATCCCGCTTAATTTACAATGCACAAGTTGGTTTCGATATTTTTCCATAATAAAAGCTTTTTTTAAGTTATTGAGTAATAAATTAAGCAGATGGGCGAAACTCACAACCAGATAATCTGAGCGAAACGTCTAATGTTCTGGATTCTCCTGAAGAATCAAAAAAGTTTATCCGCAGTGCTATTTCAACTCCTTTAGCTATTTTATCGATGCCTTGCAGGAATCTATCTCAGGTATTGTTGCACATGGTTTTTTGAGATATCAATGTACTTCATTTTTCTTTCAGAATTGTTTGCGATTTCAGTTTCACTCATTACTGATATAGATTCAATTTATTCTTTCTTATTATAATAAAATTTACACAGTGATGAAGTTTGATGCATTTTATATTTTTCAGGTACGGCAGTCCTTGAATTTGCTTGCGGAATATACGGCAAACTGTGCTGAAGAAAGAATTTGTAAATTGTTGGTAGCTAGATCAAAGGTAAATCAGTTTTAATCTTATTTTTTCTGTTATTGATATCATCTTTATTGTCATTAGTTTTTTATGTTCTTTGCATTTCACTTAACATTTAAAAATATCCTGTCACTAATTGAAGGATGGCTCTTTGGAATGCTTATCTGTTGCTGAATTCCAGAAGATTCTTTATGTTGTTAATGATTTTATCGAAAAATGTCGGAGTTTAGTGAATGCGAATGAAAGCTATTATTCTCCGTTGCGTCTCTGCATTGTGCAACGGAGCAGCTCTTTCATAAAGAAATTTCATGAGGATCGAAGGATAAAACTTGGGTAAGTATCCTTCAAATTTCTCCTATTCTGAAATTTTAAATTTTTAATTTTTAACATGTTTCTTGCATTTTTTATTTCAGCATCATTCTTGATTCTGAAAATTGGCGAGCAAATGACGTTCCTGAACATTTTGTGCGGCTTGTTAACGAAGCATTAAGGATAGGTAAACTCCGAGACATACCGAATTTTGGAGACCAGCAGCCTCAGTCCAAACAGCAACTTATAATTAATGGAGAAAACTTTGTGGTTGTTAGGTTATTTTTGATTTTATTAATATAATTAAAAATTTACTATTTTATGTTTCACTTTCGAGGAAATTCACTGCAAATTAAAAATTCTGAAAACTTTCCTGTGTTTTCATATTATAGTACAGCACTCATTCTTTTGCAAATGATGGGACAGTATTGCGATATTTTGGAAGTACTTCCCGATTTCGCCATCGATTTATTGATGTGTCTTGTAGAACTTTTGAAGAATTATAATAGCCGCAGTTGTCAGTTGATTTTGGGCGCTGGTGCCCTTCAACTTATTGGCTTAAAATCGATTAGCGTTCGACATCTTGGTTATTTTTAAATTGCTTTTATGTTATTGCTATCTTTTGTATTTACAATTTGGATATTTATTGATTTATTCAGGATTACCTGAGCACTTTTTATTTTTCTTCATTATTCGTTTAAAAGCGAATGTTTTTACCATATTGCAGCATTATCATCACGTTCTCTGCAACTAATTTTACTGTTCATTCCTTATGTTAAGGCACAATTCAATTCATATCTTGACGCGAGCAGAAGTAATCATTTCCGTTATTTGGATCAGATTATGAAGGTACTCGAATTCTTTATTGCTCTTTAATTTTTTATTTATTTTATTTAATTTTTATATATATTTATATATATATATATTTACTAAAAATTAGAAATGCGATCCGGAAGAGAAGTAATCCTTATCTTTGAAATTCAAGCAATTCGAGGAAATTTATTATATTTAGCAAAAATTGGAAAAGTTGTGGAAGAATTAATAATTTACACAAAAAAATCTTGAAAAATGTAAAGTGTTTAAGCAATTTTGAATAAATCAGTTATAAGTACAAAAATAGCAATGGTGTAGAAGCACTTTGCAAATAAACTTTAGAAACAGTTCTTCTTCTTCTTCTAACAATTTTTTTTAGGCTAGGCTGGTTAAGCTAGTTGCGCTAGCTACAAGGACATGATATATTCAAGCTCTTAAGTTTGACGCTATCGCTTACAGTAATAGAAACCATTCCTTTTTCATCCATATATCACTGGTTCCCCTTTATGTTCAAAATCTTTCTTGATTGTATCAGTCCAGGTCTTGATTTGCTCTCCTCCCTTTTAACGCCAATCATCATAGAGTTCGGCAAGTAGCGAAATATGCGTCAACTTCTGTGGTGCCCCTAACCAGTGTGATGATAATATTAATGCAGGTGGCATTTGAGCGGATGCTATCATATGAAATTTTATCCGTTCTGCGAAGTGGTAAAATGTCATAGAAAGGTGTGGTTAAATGGTGATTTCGCGACGGTTCCATAAAGATTTCGTCAACCGAAAAAATTCCCAACTGTCGTTATCCGGGTTGTGATTTCATCTTTTTCCTGTCATTTGGGACCAGAGTGGCTCCAAGATATTTAATGTCGGGTACTTTTTCAACCGGTAATGAATTGACAGCATCTTGTATATAAGATGAAAACACTTTCATTTTATTTGCATTGGTTTTGAGTCCGATTTCTCTCTGCAGTTTTTGACACATTGTTTAACATTATTTGCATTTCATTTCATTATAACTGTCAGCAAAGAGGACTACATCATCAGCTATTCAAGATCTGTGAAGCTATGCTCTGGACTAATTTGCACTACCTCTTTTGTACTGACAAGCGATGCCCAGTTTATCGCATAGTTGGATATTGTAAAGGAAAGGACGCTTAGTTTATGGACACCAGTTTTTATTTCGTAAGGGTCAGTTAGTTCCCCATACACACAGATCTGTGCCAAGGTATGCTGATAAGATGCCTGTATGAGCCAAATGATCTTTTTTGGGACGCCATCGCATTCCATCACTTTCCAGAGCGCTGTTCTGTCAATCGAATCGAAGGCAGCAGTAAAATCGATAAAGCAAGTGACTGTAAGTTGCTGGTATTTGAAACGATGTTCCAGCATTCTTCTTAACGTAAATATCTGGTCAGTACAACCGCGTACCGGTTTGAATCCAGCTTGGTTAGGATGCATTGTTATCTCGTTGCCATGAATTGCCATGAATCTATTTAGCGGAAGGAAAGTGAAAATTTTTCCGTAGATGTGTAATAGGCTGAATCCTCGCTAATTGTCGCAATACTGTTATCTTTTTTACTGGAAACAAAATTGCTTTGCTTCAGTTTTCTGGTATTATTTCCTTTTGCCATACCAGAGAGTGCATTTGTTAGTGAGTTATGAACGAGAATAGACAACATTTGAAGAGTTCGGTCCGAAGACCATCTTCTTAGGGAGTTTTATTGGCCTTAGAAAATAGTTCACATGTTTCATTAGAAAAATTTATTGATTTCAGCCATTATTTTCGAAAATACACTTTTCTACAATAACAGGTAAAATGTAGGAAAAATTAGAAGGATCTGACAGGACTTTGATTTTACAGTCTTTATTGAAACAAACAAATTTACAATCCGCTGCGATTTCTGGTGATGTTTTTGCATGTGCTTATCGTCAAAAAGAGCAACAGTGGCTTTTTACACCAGGTTTTCATAGATAGAGCTGTGAAAGTTGCAGTGGGATGTTGGTTACATTGGTTTACCTCAATTATTATAGTGAAAATTGGTCGTTTTGTAGTTGGTTGGGTATTTTATTTAAAAGATTTAAAAAATTATTTTTTTGCAGGATTATAGTAACCATATACAGGAAATTTTGAATAAGCTGATTGGTGTTATAGACCATCATTTAGTTGTACAGCTGCAGTCGGTATTTTTGAATTACATATTTTTTAAAATGTATTTCATTATAAATTAGAGCATCTTAAGTTAATCAGCTTTATAATTAAGTTTCCATGGGCTGTTAACTTTTTTATTTGTAAAGTTTTTGTCTGAGGCTTTTACTTCAATGATTTTTAAAGTGAAAATGCCAAATAATCAAAGCAATATTTAAGATATTAACTTTTGTAGTGGGAGGTGAAAGCTGTAGTACCTTCTCCAGCATTTATGCAGATTTTTAAGCATTTGAAGAGGTTCTATAACGGTCTCGTGGGTGTTATGCCGGAAGCTGTAATTAAGGTTTGTTAATCTAGTTATTCATTTTTAAGCAAAGGAATGTTTCGATTTTCAAATTCAACTTTGGGAGATAATTATTTAATAGAAAAAGTTATTTTTGTTTCAGGAATTATTCCTTCGTGTGCATGAAAATTTCAAAAGAAATTTGAAGGAATACCTAGATGAAGTAGGCATCACACCGCATGATTCTCTAACATATGGGTGAGTACAAATTGCTTTGAGGTCTTTTTAATCTGTCAAAATGAATTTTGAATTGCAATTATGGCATTTCAGCTTGGTCAGTCAAGAATATTTGTATTATTTAAAGAGCTTGCAGTCATTAGGCTGTTGTTGCGATTTCAAGGATGAATCCATTAGCGAAGCTCTTTACGGCCATAAAATTGAAAAATATCGACATTTGTAAGCATAATTGGTATGATAAAGCTTGCCTAGGCCTATGTTTTTTTTATACATTCCTGATGGATCAATCTATTAAATTGTGTCGATTAAATTGTTTATTTATTTTACTATGGAAACATTGTTTTCGCAAATTTTCATATCGTTTATAAACGAGTGATTTTTTTTGCAGTAATTCAAATACGATTTCTAGCACCTCCAGGTCATTGGTACAATTGGTGTTTTCTTTTATTATTGTCATTTATTTATTTTAATATATCTATCAGCGATTGATTGATGACTTTATTTGATCTCACCAAATGGAACAGCACTTTACATGGAACTTTCTGTTTTGTTGTTAGTATAAATTATTGAAGTGGTGCTGCTTTTATTTTACATATTTTGGACCTAGTAACTATTAAGTCATATTACATTGCAAAAAATTTCAAATAGATGCAGAGATACAGATATAGTTTTTTGTAAGAGAGATTTCTTTTTCTGTCGACTAGTCCAGTGCTATTTTGGATATTATTTTACAAAGTTTTTCGGTTCATTATTTGGCATAAACATAGCGCTTTTTCTAAAAGCGCTCAGTATTTGCAGTCAGGCTCGCTTAACTGACATGACTCAAATTTTAGCAGTAGGCATCACGTTTTTCTTCGTGATGGAAGTGAGTTGCATCCGAATATTTGAAAGATAGGTCTACTCTTGCAGAAAGATTCTGAGCACCTTAGCTTCGAAGTGAAATAACCATTTCATTCCTTTGTAGGAAATTATCGTCAATAGAGTTTACCTTTCAATAAAATGAAATGAAACTAGAGCAAATATCAATGATAAAGCTAATAGTGCCGTAGTGTACAGGAAGGTTTCTGTAAAATAGGTGGTCATATCTCCCTCAATAGCCGTTGGAAGAGATCCGTGCTAGATAGTCGTTCCTGTCGCGGCGCTGTACTCAAAAATAAGCAGAATCTATAAGACGATTGAGGGCCAATCAAAGCGTGGCTGCGGCCGCAGTTTATCGTTCGATTCTTCTTTCACGATTCAATTCGATTTTATTGGTAGGTGATTGCTGTGCTGAGGGTGTGCTAACAGTTCTAATTATATCTTTAATGTAATTTCAGTTGCGTTTTTTGTTTATGTCGTTTTGTAATATGTTGTAATGTAATATGTCATCGTCTAATTTTACTGTTGTATTATATTGTTTTTATATTGTTATTGTTATCTAAATAAAGGTTACCCAAGTTTATACGTCGGACGATAATTAATTACCTTAGTTTGAGATAAACATCGAACGATAATTACGATACTATAAAAAAGAACTAACGATCTAATATAATACAGTCAATAAGAGAATAATAAAATCTTTTTTTGTTACAGACGCTAAAGCGGTCTTCATTGATCTGACTATATAATGGTTCGAAACTACATCCGCTGAAAATTGACAATTCTCATGAAACAGCGTCTCCTGAGATCTTCAACTCTCTCTATTAAACTGGAACATTCGGGGACAGTGAGCGCATTTCAAATCGAATTATTGAAACAACTCAGTGATGCAAATATCAATGACTTTTCTGGAACGACAGATGAATACTGGTCACAACTAAAGGAATTCATTGAGATCAGATTTAACCATGATGCGCCATCTCTTGCTCCGGGCATAGCTAATTTGTTCATTGAACCATACCTTTGTAACTGCGAATCGCCAGAAGAAGAGGAATTTATCTCCGTTATCCATAAGTCTAAGGATTCAAGGAGAAGACGATATCCAAGGTGAGCTCTTCAAATGTTGCCTATCACTCTTGATACCGTGTCTTCGATAAATGCACTCTTTGGCATGGATGAAAGAAATAATACCAGGCAACTAGAACAAAGCAATTCTACTCCCACTTCCAAGAAAGGTACCAGGACACACTGTAACAGTTATTGAGGAATTTGCCTGTTAGACGCTTCAGCAAAATTTTTTACTTCTCTTCTAATCAATAGAATTATGGCAATACGCGACAGCATGCGCCCTAATCAAATTGGATTTAGACCCGGGCGCAATTGTGTTGACCAGATATTAACGTTAAGAAGGATGTTGGAACATCGCTCTAAACATCTTCAACCCACCCGTTATTTCATCGACCTTGCAGCCACCTTCGATTCAATTGATGGAACGGCGTTTTGGAGGGGTGATATAGAACATGACTGCATTACAGGGAAAATTATTCGACTCATTTTATCAGCGCATATGGGCGTCTATGCGGAACTAACAGTCTCCTTGGAAATAAGAACTAGTGTCCGTCAAGGCTGCGTCTTTTCCCCTACAATTCAATTATGCGATAGACTGGATAATGGACACCACTCGTTGGTACTCAAGAGGTGTCCAAAATATCAGTCCAGAACATCGTACTACAAATCTGGAATATGTTGATGATGTAGTGGCAATACACGAGAGCAAGAGCGCCTTAGTCAAACTGTATTCAAATCTGGGCGCTATTATGCTTGCCAAATGTTTTAAGAAAGTTGTTAGTTTTTATGAATAGAATGATCTTTAAATATTTTCAACACACTGTTACTTGATTCATCGATTTTGCAGCTGCCTTCGATTCAATTGATAGAACAGCGCTTTGGAGAGTTAATAGAACGCGACTGCGTTACAGAGAAGATCATTCTATTCGGAAAGACATTTATGAGCGTACGTAAGGTAGGTATGTATATGAGGAGCTGTCAGACTCATTCAAAATGTACATTATTTGTCGTCACTCAAAAAATGTACAAATCAGTCCAGTGCATGATGTAATCCTTTTTGCTAACAATTATGATGAAATATAAATAATGCTAAACAATATGTCGATAACTGCAGTGAGAATCGGAGGTCAATGTAAATACGTCTTTTCGTATATGCAAGAAGCTGACAAAATGCCTCCATTTTATAAATTGATTGCCTATTGAGGACTTTAAATACCTTGGATCCACTCTAATACCGAATGCAAAAGACGAAATTACAACTGGGATAACGGCTAGAACTGCTAGACATGGTCAATGAGAGTGCAAGATATTATGAAGTCTGCCTTTGACCACTCATGTGTGAGGTATATTTTACGGATCCGCTGAGCAAATAAAATCGCACATGATTGTATCCACCTTCGGTCAAATATCATTAATAATATTATCTTATCATTATCATTAAATATCATTAATAAATACTTTGCCTCCACTCTATTACCAAATGGTCAGGCAAAAGACGATATTACAACTCGGATCACGGCAGCTAGAAATGCATTCTTCTGGTTAAGAAGCCTTCATGAAGCTTTCATGAAATCGCCATAAAAACGAAAGTCTGCATCTATATCTGTGATTCGTTCGATCTTTCTATATGACACGACCAATGAGAGTGGAGGATATTAAAAAGTTATCTGCCTTTGACCCCTCTCTACGTCTAAGGTACATTTTACTGGTCCGTCGAGCGGATAAAATATCATATGATTATATACAGCTTTGTTCAAATACCACTCGCATTAACAGTACCATCACAGAGTGTTGCCTTCTCTGATTAGGGCATATTCTTCGTCGCGCACTACACGAGTTGACACTTCTTAACTTGCTCAATCTTATGGTGGCGTCAAAAGCGCGGTGGACCAGTCAAAACCTGGGCTGATAATTCTTCCAGCAGCTCTTTTACTGGTTAGATTGGCTACAAGGGTAAGACGTATCCAAGTTGCAATCGTGAATGCCAGGTCCACATGCTTGACGCCACTCATCACGGAATTTAGCAAATAACGAAGTGTGTGTGAAGTCTTGTGGCGGGCAACGAAGAACGCATCCTAACCAGCCAAAATGACGTTCTGTGATGGGATTATTCTATTCTATTTTCGTGAGCGGTTATGTTAGTCATTCTCTCTGTTTTTCATTATTTTATTGTATTGTGCTTCGCTAAATTATAGAAGGAATATATTAATCTTATTACATTCGTCTGAAAGATATTCTTTTCAAAAGTATATTGATCTTATTGTTTTATACCGTTCACTTGTAAGATAAGAAGAAATTCCAAATGGGACCGAAAAAGGTAGCAGCTTATGGGGCCATTTCCAATAATGTCGAGGATCTGAGGTCACAACTAGCTTCCATTACTGAGAAATATGAAAAACAACAAGATCTAATTATGCGTTTAACTAGATCTGTTGAAATACTTACAAAGGTCAACGAAGAACTTAAGGATGATATTAAATTGAAACTGAACAAGTATTGGAAACCATTGAAGAATATTTTGAAAAGAAGGAAAAAGA
>UYYG01000193.1:0-41773 GCA_900625125.1 Dracunculus medinensis | reverse complement strand
CATTTCTTATGAATGGTAATTATATGAGATAATCTCCAAATTTTGGCTGAATTTCATATCTTTATAAATTGAAAATAGAGAAAGACTCACAGAAACTGCACACCACTTTTTATAAAATATTTGTGGAGTATTATCGAGTCCAGCTGAAATGGATGGTCTGAGTTTATTTAAGGCGTCATAGACATCTAATGACGTAATTAATTTAATCTCACTCAGTGAAGCGTATAACTTTGATTTTTATTGAAAAAAGTGCTAAATAGAAGTGTTAATGTTATCGTCAAGAAATAAATTAGGAAAATATTGATTAGGAAAATATACTTGCAACATCGATTTCAATGGGAATATATCATCATCGAGCTATATGAATGCTTAAATGAAATACGTAAGCAAATATGACATAAGCCTTAAAGAGCCTTAAAAGCTGCGATAAAAACGACAAGAAACGAATCGTTCGCCTAAAAATTAATTTTGACCAAAAAAATAATCAAAGAGTAAATCCAAAATTTGGTCATAAAAATCGAGAAAGTTGATTCTTTCTGCTCAGTAAACCAGGGATTAAGTTTTTTAATGATAAAAAGACTGCTATCATTTATGAATTCTTTTTTAGATATTTTTGTAGTAGCGAAATCTTTTATTTTCGTTACTTTCGTTTTAGATAAGATGACTTGTGAATTCTTATTCTTCAGCGCTGTAATCTAATTTTTCAAAAGAAAAATAAGAAAAAAGATTAAAAAACTAAAAATCAAACCAAGAAATTGAAATTATAAAAACTACGAAATGAACGCATAGATGGCTAGCGATATATGGATTTAGACGGAGGAAAAAATAACGGCTTCAGTTACTTTCAGGGCTAATAGCGAATTGGGAGGTTTCCAAATGTTCTACCATAGTACCAGTGCATCCAGATAAATCAGAAATGGCACGCACTTTTAAGAGAAGTAAAATGAAACTAATAAAACTGATAAGAAATCTAAAAGAAGTTGATACAACATAACAAGAAATTTCAAACAAAGATAACATACCGTAAATTAAGAAAAAATAGAAATAATTTTTACAGTTTAATAACTTGTATTAGAATCAAAATTATTAGAATTATGAAATTCTTTTGTCAAGTCCAAGAAGCTGTTGGAACTAACTTGTACCTCTGTCGCCAAGTGAATACATGATGAAGGGGTCAAACAAATCGCAAATGGCATCCGCATATTCATGCAAGATATCTCCTATACTATGGTACATTCATGCAAGATATCTCCTACACTATGGTACAAGCAAATATAAATATTCGAATGAAAATACTCGAATATAATAATGGCAATATTAAAAACGATCGGCCTCAAGCTGAGCAACTTAAGAAAATTGGACAAATGCCTCGTTTCCTCGGTTGCATATGTACTCCGAGGCTTTTTGTCGCAGAATGTTTATGTTTATGGATTAAGGTCCAGATTCAACCATCCACACTCTATCCAAATATCATATATATCGTTTGCTTATGCTTTCTAATTCTGGGTTTACAACAGTAGTTATACTTGGTTCGGATGAAAAATACTGGCGATATCACAGTAGTGTTTCCAATAACTCAGTAAAAAATGGAGTCTGCTATATCCGAAAGGAAACGATCAGTTTTAATTATATGGAAGTCTTTTAATGGTCAGTCGGTTGCATCGGTCGGCCGTTTTAAAGGGAAATTTGCAGTATCTTGATTGTGGAGATGGTCTAGATAAAAACATGCCGAACTTAATTTACTAACAGCTTATCCCAAAAAGATCCCAAGTGACTTAACATGATCGTGTGAAATTGGGATGTGTAGCTAGAATATATTGCTGTCCCACTATCTTCTATGGTGTTGATAACCGTTGTGCCACAGAATCTTTTTCGCTTTGCTGAAGAATACGGACTTTTCGCCAATTCAAACACGACAAAACGCGCAAAAAGCATGATTCCCATAATCTTTTATTTAACTCAAATTAAAAAATTCAGAGATAGTTGACAAATTTCAAATTGAAAATGTCTAAAGGATTTTAACAATAGTAACAATATCTCTAGGATCCCCGATGGGTATGGGTAGTCCTCACCTGATCTTGCATCTTGCTTCAACTAAATTCACTCTAAGGCAAATGACTCGGAAGATAAATTGAATCTCAGATGAAATGGTCCAATTCTCTGACTGCACTGCCAGAGACTTGTTAAGAAATGATAGCTATCTATGGCTCTGTAGACTATAGATAGTAAAACTGTCGCGATATGGGATAAAAATCGATACCTGTCCTTGGTCTTGACTATGGAGAAAGCAGCTCGAGTAGATATATATGATAATCGAAAATTATCTCGGTTATTCGCAAAACAATTGCGGCTCGATAAATAATCAATGAAACGATTTGCTATAGGGATGAAAACCTCGTTAATACCATCAAAAATCGCCTCTTTCGATGAAGGGAAAATGACATCTAATTTTTCGGGTATAACTGAAATCAGTTCAATTGCAATTGCGATCCACCAATCGAGTACCATATAAAATCTATGTAGGTTTGACCAACAAAACTTCCGAAAAGATGGTCTGCTAGTTGAATTTTTCTATAGTCCTTCAGAGCATACCTACAAAAGTTGTATTCATTCAATCATCATCAAAAGTTATATTCTGGCACGGAAGGAGAAGCTCTCAATTCTCTAGAAAAATGATAGAACTCTTGCAACAATTATCGAAGAATTAGCTTACTGGGTGTTTCTGGAAAAATTTTTGCTTCTCTTCTACTCAACAGACCCATAGCATGACAAAAGGACGTATCCTAATTAAGCCATATTTAAGCCAGTGTACGTCTATATTGACTAAATTTCCATGCTGAAAACGATACTTGAACATAATTTCAAATATTGATAGCCATTACCTGCTTTATCGATTTTATCGCTAGTTTTTGATTAACAGTACAGTCCTTTGTCGATAAGCTACATAAGTTCCAGAAAAGATAATCATATTTACTAAAGAATTTTATCAGTGGTCAAAAGGTGCTATTTAGGTATATATGGGGAATTGAAACAATACAAAACACGAGTAGTGTCAAGATCGTTCTCTTCCTTGTAATTTTTAACTATGAAATAGATTGGATTATGGACACCACTTATCGGCATTCAAGGTGTATAAATTAATCCAGAGCACGAATCTTAAATGTGATTTTGCTCTCCATAGACGCTAGATCTGGTATCGACAAAGAAAATTGGTCGTCAAATCAAAATAAATGAGAACCATTTTCACCAGATATATTAGATATTGTCGTAATTAATATCAATCCACCATTGGAAAAAGTTTTAAATATTTCAGATCTTTTCTCATACCTAATGGCCAGTAGATAAATGGATGTCCAATCCAGATACAAGAGGTGCTTTCTTCCGTCTGGCAAAACCTCTCGGGAATTACGGCGAAATCAGCCTCAAAATGAAATCTATCAGGCTGTGATACGCAAAAACCTATTATGTAGCTATCAGGAAGTTATTCATATCTGCTGACCATTCTTGCCTGAGATATTTCGCCTTGAATGCCTGAAAACAGAATTTAAAAGATTGGATTCATGTTCGCTCGAATACCACCTATATTAAAAATAAAGCATAAAGCATCGTCTGCGCTTATTTGGCCATGTTCTTTGTTGTCCACCACAGAAATTGATGCACATCTCGCTACTTCCTAAATCTCGTGGCATTAAAAGAGAGAAGGACCAAAAGCTAGAGCGATACGGTCAAGGAAGATTTTGAACGTGTATATGGGCTCAACGGTGAGAAAAAAAATGGTTTCATTCCTTTCCAGGAACGGCATCAAATCGAGAAGTCTGGTCTCATTCTAGTTACCAGTGGACCAAACCAAATCAGAAGTGGTACAAGCTATTAGAAAAAGGGAGAAAAAAAGGAAAATTGCATATATTTCCTTACCGATCACCTACAAATAAAATAAATGACAAAATTTTGATGACAGTGTTTAATGAAAAAGAGTAAAAAAAATTTATCGGTTGTTTATTCAAAAGATTATAAAAATATTATGCGATAACTATAACTGTAACTATACTTGCAATGCAATCTTTAAACATTTCGCAATTTCTATGTTTATAAATTTTAGCTATGAATTTGTAAGTAAAATTATTTCAACCGTAAGAATATATTTACTACACATTTCAAAATTCAATTATGATTATATCACAGATTATAATTCTAACAAAGTTTACCAGCGAGCCACTTAGCGACAAAAGTATAAATGGGTCAACAGCATTATGCAACAGAGTTTTTAAAAGGCAGGTTCACTCAGAAATAGAATTTCAGCAGCAACGCTCGCTGAATGGAAAAGATTTGTGGAAATATAGAAATATCCACTAAAAATAGAAAAATATTTATTTTTAAGATAAGCAAGAGACGATAATTTGTAAATCTTCAGCAAAATTCTGCTATTAAAATTATTGTAATAAATTAATAAATTATTGTAATAAATTAGCAATAATAAATTAGTAAAAATAATTTTTAATAAAATTTAAAATTTAATAAAATTATAATAAAATTTATTAAAAACGTTAAATGACGATTCATTTTAATATTAAAACGGAAGTATCAAATGAATTCTGGTATCCTCGAAATTTTATGAATAACTTTCATTTTGACACAAATTTATCAGCGTTCTATTAAATGAATTAAATGGTTCAACAGGATTTGAAAAATGCGAAATGCTTCTTCAGATGATCTGTTAAAATCTGCGACAAAACAACTGGTGATATTGATTTCGGTTTGCCACAAATCGTATATAAATCGTATATAAACAACAATAACTGAATAATGAATGGAAAGTATTTACCAAATCAAAAGCATTTTTAAAGTGAAAAATGTTTGAAAGTTAGTATATACATTAAATATAAGACAAATTTAAAATAAGTCGAAGATTCTATGGGACTTTTCCATCCAGAGAGATCCTGGCCAATAAACCAGATATCGCGATAGTGGACAACAATTTGCGTTAGTAAGGTTGTAAGAATTTTTTATCAATGACTTAACTGGCAAAATGCAGGTGAATTGTTAGGAATTTTTGATTACAAGCTTAATCTTGTTAGGATAGACAGTCGAGTTGTGCATAAATAATATTTTATTCTTCCTCATCCTTAATCGTTCTTTCCAAAATTTTTAGTGTAAATTTTTAATGACTATTTTGATTATTTTCACTGTAACCATTTATTATCTAAATATCACTGCAAGAGAATGCTGCGGAAAAAAAAATTGACAAATTTCAAACTTCGCGAAATAAAACATTAAATAATAAATAATCATAAATTCGAGGATATCAAAAGGAATTTGGTTAAAAGATAAAAAGATAATTAAAAGATAAAAAAAAGGAATATAACGACAGCATGAAAAGCGTCATTTACGGCATAAAATATATTAAAAATTATTTAAACAGTTTAATAAAAGATTTAACAAATGATTACAGAAAATATGCATAAAATTTGATAATCTAAAGGCAGCAAGTGCTTTAAAATCGAAAAAAAAAGAAAGCACAAATTGCTTTTTTTTCAAATAATAATAAATATTAAATATTTAAAAATAATTCAAATTCAATTCAAATCATCTTCAAATTAGCATTTTTCGTTAATAAATCACTAAATTGCTGTAGGCAATATGCGATGATTCCGGCTTCAATCAATTATTATTAAAACCAGAAAACCATAAAAAAAAAATAAACCATAAAAATCTAAGAATTCTTTTAAATTTTGGAGATTTTCAAGCATTCCGCTAAAACTAGTTTATATTAAAGGACTGAGCAATGGGAAACCTGACTGAACAATCACTATTTGATTTAATTTATGAATTCATATAGGCATTTATATAGACATTTTATTTTTTTTTTCTTCGTAAATCTGGATTGGCAAATAATAAATGATATTGAGAAAAATGCAGAGAAGTTAAAAATTTTTTCCTGATATTTCTAGAAAATATTGGGAAAAAACGCGAGTTCACACTTTATTTATAAGCCTAAATTTGTCAAGAGCATTTTAAAGACAATTATGATTAATTCTAGCAGCATTTCTGGTTTAGTATTAGATTTTTTTGACTAGGATAAGACTCTCTTTTCAGCAGTGTCGACAGCCATCTCTGAATAGTACAGAGGGGCACCAAATAGATATCCAAATTTTACTTTTAATGACAGTTTTAATGACGGCTCTCATGCATCACGAATCGAAGTCATACTGTTTGACTCTGGCTAAAGCAATATAAACCCAACCATTTTTTTCGAGGTCATTAATAACAATGGTCCAGAAATTAAATATTATTGTTTTTCGTTCTTTCTGGTCGATTTCAAAGTGCAAGAAAATTCTGCGCAGTTTGATCCAATAAATGAAAAAGAATAGAGAAAGGAAAATTTGAAAAAACTAGAAAATATTTAGAAATCAATATATCTCAAATTCTAAGAAATAATTATAAAAAAGATTATTGTTACTCGGATTAATCGAGATTATTTTAGCGAATATATAAATAAATAAATATTGAAAATACTGAGAATAAATATGGATAAATTAATCACTAGTGTCACAAAAGAATGACACTAATCAAACAAATCCTCAACGTGATCGATTTCTATGAATTCAGCCTATTAGATTCGTTATTTGGTTAAAATTATGTCATTATAAGATGAATATTTATTATTTAAATTGAAACAGTTACTCGTATATATATGAAATTAATCCAACTTAACGAGATTTTCAAAATTATATCAAAGAAATTAAATATTTAGCTAAATTTAAAAAGGCTTCAATGATATCAAATTACCATAACAACTATTAACTGACCTAAAATGAATTTAAAAAATTAAACCTTAAAAAGATTTTAAATCTCTTTTTAACTGCATTTTTGAAACTATATGACGAGAATGTTAAGAAAATTTGCTTTCTTCAACAACGTATGCACGATAGCTGCGTGGTGGTTAAAGTACCATCAAGAACGAAGGTAGTGATATTTTTTTTCACGCTTCCTAGATGATGCTGTAAAAATCTATGGATTCCCAGTGCAATATATTTTAAAATATTTATTATAAGATATTATTAAATTTTCTCACCTAACAGTTTTGAATGAATATAAATTTTCAATGCAGATGAAATAAGAATCTGCATTTAAGAATGAAAACATCCACCGATAATCGTCATGGACTCCAGGAGGTCTATAAAGTTTAGGCCAATTTGATAACCACCTAGAATGACTATGATCCCATCTACGATAGATCTGATATTAAATCTGATATTAAAAAAGCTGGGTGCTGATTTATAGACCATTTCGTCAAGTAATTTATTCCTTGGCAGAAATTTCTTATCACAGTAAAAGCTGTCGGAGTGTGCCTAACCAGAAATGATAAGCACAAATCACTTACTAAAGCATATTTTCTCGTTTGATAACAAACGACTACGCAATAAATAATAAAATTGTAAAACATTCAAATACAAGAATATTTTTTGAGATAGTTGAAGACGAGTGAATGTATTAAAGTTGTATAAAATAAAATAATTGTGAGAAATGTAAAATGACGAATTGAATTAGAAACCTTAAGAAAGAGATTTCATTAGTGGAGCGAAATTTCGAAAAAACCGGTTTTTGCCTAAAGGCATCCAAACTTACCTCAATGTTTTCTCGCCTTTATTTTCCATATTTGATTCAAAATTCGATCATAAATTCTTTTTTTTGAATATTTTATGAATTTTTTCATTCAGAGAAAAAATTGAAGGAACAATGAGTTTTCGAATCATTTTAATTTCTTATAAAAATTAAATTAAAAATTATAAGAATTATAAGAAATTATAAAAATTCATTTTAATATCACAAAACAAAAGAAGTAAAAAATTAAATATCTGTAATAAAATGACTTAAATTTGAGCATAAAAAAAACAAATTTCTTGAAATTTTATCAAAGGAATTGTAAAGTATACCAATTAAATTTGAAAAATTTTTAATATAAATTAAAACTTTTTTAGCTGATCTCCTTACTGAAGCGATGAGAAATTTCCTTATCATTACAGATTTATATTAGAGATTTATATAGATTTATATTATATTATTTATATTAGATTTAGAAACCAATTTATCCACTCTAAATCCACGAAACTTGAATAATCGCCCATTCTTTATTATATATTACTTTACGATTTATTCTTAATGAAAAAAACACGCTGGGACAGGTGATCAATTTCACTATTATTTTTTCATTATCACTATCGATTTCGAATATTAAATAATGAATATTATTGAAAATATCAAAATACTTTAGTAATTTCTGGATGAATTAGCTCCATAAGAAATTATTATTATTATTACTCATCTCAGAAAAACGAAAAATAAGAACTTAATTGAAGAAAATAAATTTGCGATTTTATTATACATTATAATCAAAAGAACCAAACTAAGCAATAATTAGTGCCAGTTATTAGAAAAAAAATGTTTTCAACATTTTCTTCTTTAATTTCGATATTTAAAATCTTCTTTTAGAAAACAAATAACTCTAAAATGTAATGCTTAGATGCTGGACACTACTTAGCAATATAAATACATTCAACGAAAATGTACGCACCGCTTCATTGATATTATAGAAAATAAAAATATAATAAAAATATAACATTAATTATTATAATTATTGTTTTGACAATCTAAAATAGATTTATTAAAAGTTTTCAATATTGACAAAGATCTTAAGCCATGTGTTGGATCTGATATTCCACAAATTTTTACTCCTCTTAAACCATAATTTTTAAAGACATTTTAGAGACAGGTGTTGATCTAAAAATATGGAAATTGTCTTATACAACCCTGTTTTTAAAAAGAAGAGCAATAGACGCGTTTCTTCTAACTACAAGGTCACGTAAGTTCCAAAAAAATAAAAGATGACATGTGACCCACATATATTTTAAAACCAATCTAATACCTCTATTTCATAACAGATTCTGTGCCGGAAAATTCACTGTTTCTTAATCATTGGCAATCCATTGTGAATGGACAGAGTCCATAAATTTTGGACAAAAATTATAGCTATTTATTTATACATGATATATTGCTGAAGCTTTTGATAAGGTTGTTGGCTATTATTTAGTACAATGGGCATCAGCAATCTATATAAACAGAAACTAAAAATTATTTAAATGATCTTTGTCGAGCCATACTTATTAACTCTCTAATATCTATCTTTATGTTCATGACTGTGAAATTTATTTTGAAGTCTTAAATCTCAATCTAAAAAATTTAAAAATTTTCCTTCGCTCTCCATTAATAATCGAATAGTAATAATCGAATCGAATAGAATGTGTAAATCATGCATTCAACCCATTCGACCCATTCTTAATTATAATAGCGCATTTCTCTTCGATTCAGACCGTTGACCTTATTGTAGGATTGTAAAAATATTTTTTGAAAGAATTAAACACTGATGACCAAATTACTTACGAAAAGACCAAATTACTAATAAGTTTAATTTCTTTTACCACTTTTGTTTTCTCACAATGAACTAAATATAAATGTGCTGGAACCATATCATCGAATAGTCTTTTCCAACAATCAACGACGTAACAGGATATTCCAGCTCATTAGGTATGCAGAAAAGTTTAATTTTTTTTTTAGCTCATTGCTCTTGGTTACATTATAATTATAATTTAAACCAATCAGAAATTTTTGCAGTCTTTAGCTTAGATATATATCGCATATCAAATCCAAGCTCTTCTTATCAGTGATTACACCAAGGTTGCCTAATATATCACCATATCACTCACATGCATTAATGGAATTTCTTTTTTTTGAGAGCCCTCACCATTACTGGTTAGGACTCGCTGCATTGCATCAGACAAATATGCCAGTGAGCCCTTTGGCGATAGAAGCGTAGGTGAGTGGCCAGCTGGTATGGAATATTAATAATATAAATATAATTAATAATATAAATAAAATAAACAAAAAACCGAGGCATTTTATATTGTTGATATGTTGAATCTTATATTTGTCCAAAGGCCATTTAATTTCATAAAGCCATTGAATTATTTTGTTTGTCATCTTTTAACAACGGGTTTTCTGACCTACGAATGCATAATGAACTTAGTGGTCATCAGTTCATAAGCAAATAGAATTAGATAAACATTGGCATCGAGAGAGTACACTTCTTTATAAGCGTTCGATGAATGTTTCCACGCATTATCTGCCTATTATCAAGATTTCAAATATTAACATTTTTCGGCTTTTTTTGTTTTCACTTTGTACTTTGTACAGGCTTTGCTACTCTCGCCCTGCATTCTTTTTCATTATCCGGACACATGGCTATATGTCCCGCTCGGTCCTTTTATGTAAAAATAAAATCAAAAGATAATTGAACCAACATTTTCATCATTTTTCTTCATCTTTCCACAAGCTTTAATTTTACAAAATTCATTTATAAGGAAAGACGAGGAATGTCGAATTTGATGGATACTTTATTATGTATTAGTGTTAAAATGCACAAAATATTCACCCTAACAATAAATGTTCATAAAAATAAGAAAGAACGCAAACAATTTAAGCAATTAGGGTTTGTTTTCTTATTTCATGCCAATATTATATTAATAGATTGAATGAAATATGAGATTCGTCGTAAAAAAATAAATAAGATGTGCGCCGAAAACCAAAATTAAAATCAAAATACAGCAAAATTTATCCATTGTTCATAAAACCTAATGAACGCTCATTATTCATCGATATTAATGGCAGTAACCAAGGCATAAATGAAAGCAAAACAATAATCTGCAGAAATTCTGTAAAAAAAACAATTTAGCTCGAACCGCCGATTACCGATGAAGCGATCTCGGCGAAATTCACTTGATATTAAGTGACAAGCGTCCAAGCGGCAGCGCCAAGCACATCTTAATTTTAACCGATATTCAAGCACTTTATGCGAGCATTTTAATGTATAATGTACATTCCGCATTTGATGTTAATTTGATAAAAACAAAAGAATTTAAAAGTACGAATAAGTTAATTGAATAATAACAATGGTCCTAAGTTATGACCGAAATGATTCGTTGGAAAAAATTTTTATACTCTGCGGAACAAAGAATTGCAAAGGCATTGGAGATATGATGAGACAAACGCGACAGATTATATCATTCGATTAGCAAAATTGTAAATTGTAAAATTGTGCAGATGCAGTAAAAAATTGAGAAATTTGCATACAAAAGGACCACGCGGTTTTAAAAGACGCAGCACTTCCAACTCTTTGGACAAGAAAAATGAAACGAGCATGATTAGCTCAAAATTAAAAGAAGATTAAGATAATAAGAAAGTTTATAAAAACCATAAAACTGAGCTTTTTTCCATTGTGCGTCGCCCATTTCCACGTTGGGAACCCATGATGTAGAGCGTCGCCTACGCTGATTAAGCCATGTTCTTCATCGCAGGATGCAAATCTCGCATATCGCCTTGCCGTGAATAGCCTCAAAAACCAATCATGCCCTGGACTGATGCAGCAATAATGGCCCAACACTTTTTGGGCTTAGATAACAAGGAGTAGCTTCACGCATAGCATCAATTAAACGACATGGGAGAGACGTATTCTTGCAACTAATAGTGGTGGGAGCTATTTTAAAAAATGCAGAAAAAACCCAAGTGGGACGACTATTCAGGGCATGCAAGCTCGTTTTAGTGCGCTGCATCCTTACATACTTTATTGCTTATTTTTTCTAGATAGCACAGTTGCATGTAGTTTTTATTATTTTTTATCATTACTGCTTATAGCATATAAACAATAGTCAACCATGTTAGTACGTTAGGAAAAAAATTCATCTACTTCTAAAATTGGCTAAATTTTTTCGAAATCCACTCTAAATCTGATTATTCTCTTCATCCCTAAAGAACCCAAATGCTTTTAAATCATTTAGTTACCACTGAAATCACTTGATTGACAAGTTCTTCAAATCTGCTTAACGTTTCATATTCCCAAGACTTCTTGATCCTCTTCAATGCCCCATCTAAACCCACTGTACTTTACAGCTTAAACTCTGCAATAAGGTTTGCTGGCAATTTAAGACGTCGACTAGAATGGGTTTCTACCAGCATTAACATATTTCATTTGAAATTCATTCTTTCTTGTACTGCATAAACTGTATAAGCATAAGGCACTTACACTCTGTTTAGTTATTTTATTTTGCCTGTGGGTCATTGTTTTAATGGGATTGTAAATTGGTTGGGTATTTTCCTCAATTATGGTCATTCAATTTTTAAACTGAAAAATAATAGGGGCAAAATGATAAATGTTGATCTGCAGTAATAAAAGACTTCGAACAGACTGAAAGATTTTTCCTGATTCATTTATTATCGATAAGCACCATTTAGAGTTGTATGAACAATAGTTAATAAATGCGAGCAAATTTAAGCTAATGAAGTGAATTTGTTTTTGCAAAAAATAAAAATAAATAAATATTTGAGAAAACTATTGATAAAGCAAGGTAAAGCTTGTAAAAGCTAAAATCATAACAAATTGAATTTGGTAGTAGCGATGGTTTTGCAGTACAGTTATTCTTTTGTAAAATCATATTATCCACTGCAAAATTACATTGTATATGAATGGTTGACAATTGTCGGATTCGAATTACAAAAGCTCAGTGGGCTACTCTTCACATTCCAGAATGCTACCGCAGTAAACCTGTCCTTCACAAATTCTGATAGTTCTGGTGACCCATTTGTAATTCTATCGCAATTCCAAGTAACTCTCTTGCAAAATTTATCCTTTCTGACATTGGAGCTTAATGGCGAGCGCTCACCATTTGCTTATTATTGCAGAGTTTAAACTGGGTTTGGACTTTTCGCATGAAAAAAACCAAAAAAATTTCATAATTTGTGGCATTTGTGAGTCTCTAAAATTAAGATTTCGCGGCACAATTATTGTAAAGCGAGAAATTCAATTTCAGTTTTTTAAAAAAATACATGGTAAATGTAATAAAACTTGATTAAAGAAAGGTGAAATGAATAAAATAAAAAATTCACTAGAAACAAAAGACTGAACCATCCTATCCCCTATGATAGCATCTATCAATCTTAAATTGAAAACTTTAAACTTTTTTAATAAATTTAAAGTTCGATGGAAGCGATTAAAAGATTTTCGGCAAAATAAGCAAGGGGAGATGAACGGACAAGGAGCGGATCGAATTCTTCTCCCTTTGTTCCCTTATGTGTATCAATTTAATTTTTCATTTATTTACTTTATAGGAATCTCTCACACACGAAATTCGAAATTAATTTTTGTTATTGAAATGGATTATTCCCCTTATTTTTTAAATTTTGCCGAATATTACAGAATTAAATGACAATGAAAACCGTTAGCGTTAAAATCCGTTGTTTCCAGAATTAGAAATAAAAAGAACCTCACCCACTACCATTCACTGTGCATTTTTCAATATGAATTTCAATTACACCAAACCAAATTCCGAAACCCTCAGCAAATGCGAAACGAAAGGATCGATTTGTCTAATCATGATCGAAACAGTAGAAAGCGACAAAACTGCCCTGACGAGAGTGGGATTCGAACCCACGCCTCCGAAGAGACTGGTGCCTAAAACCAGCGCCTTGGACCGCTCGGCCATCTCGCCTCACATGAACCATCTAATACATTCCTTCAAATTTTAAGTATTGTTTTGTTTAAGCTAGATCCGCTGATTCATAGTACAGTTAGAAATTTTCGCGAGGGAGTCATTCGCAATCGAAGCACTACTTGGATTAAAAAAATGTTTTCGTGAAATGGCCGAGCTGTTGATAAGCCACAGGTACCTTTGGAGACGTGGGTTCGCACCTCGCTCTTGTCATATTTACTTTTCCAATTCCGTTTGCACCTAATGCTCCTTTAAATCCTATTTGGTTTGTTAATAGAGAGCTAACAGAACAGAACAGAGAATTAAGGTGTTGTGTCTTTTTTTTAAAGACGAGTTTATGGAAAAATAACTTTCCTCTTCTTTATGTGATTATAATTCATAGTATTTCTTTGTTTCGAGTTGATTTCGCTAAGAAAATTTGATTCATGTTGCAAAGACACGTAGCGATGTACATCTGTTCATTTCTCAAGTTGGGAAACCGTTTTACGGAAAATCGCCACTGTTTGAAAAAAGGGTTGAGAAATCCTTGTACTATGCCTTCATGTGGTATCAAAAAATCGGATTTAAATTATTTTTCATAAATTTACGCTTATTTTAATTAAATATTTGAGCGGTATATTACTATTATTTCTGCTTCGATTAGGGGCCACTGGTTCAATTAATGTCCACTGATAAGAACAAACGATTTATGAAATCACAAAGGCTAGTGTCACAAATTCTTTTTAGATAATATCATTCATAATATTATTTAAAAAGTTCACATTATGCAGAAAGTTTGAAATCTTGATTTTTACCATTTTATAACGTATAAATTACATTCATTTTGAGTTGTACTATTTTGTAACTCCTCTCGATTTCCTCCTTACTTTAACTTTTATTATTATAATTTTTATTATATTTTATATATTATATATTATTTTTATTATAATCTTTTTTGTCTTTAATTTTCATTATTTGTTATTTTCACTGTTGTTATTAACACAAGCACATGGCGCCTGCTTGGTTGGTTTTCAATAAATAAATCCGCTTCTATTTCTCTCTACAGACTCTTTAAGGAAAGATTATGCTTGAATCGATAATGAATCGATTGGTAAGCGGAAATTTATTTTCGAAATACGAAGAAGTAGTATTATTATCCGAGAAGAATATACAAATATTGTATAGAAACTCGAATGAATCAAAAAAAAAGACAAAATGAAAAATAAAAATAACGAGGAAAAATTGAATTGAATTAAAATATATTGGAAAAATATGATAGATTTTAGCAATAAAAATTGAAAGATTAAGGAAAATTTCTACTTAGCCATTAATAATTTAAAAAACAAGACTAATTTTATATATTATATAATTAATATATATAAAATATATAATAAATATTTATTCATTTTTTAAAATAAAGTTACCTTTAATCTATGACTCAATACATCATTCACAAAAGCGAAGGAAACAAGAACTCCACAAATGAATCGAAGAAATGATGGAAATTATGCAATGTACGGGACCACCGCACAATTTCGATAGCACAGACACTGTTAAACGCGATTTTATCGCGAGAAAAGGGACTGACGAGAGTGGGATTCGAACCCACGCCTCCGAAGAGACTGGTGCCTTAAACCAGCGCCTTAGACCGCTCGGCCATCTCGCCTCCGTTCCTCATGCTTATTATTTTCTCCTAAGGTCTGAGTGGAAAATTTATTTAAAATTTATAAAGTTTGAAAAATGCAGATTTTTTACCATAGTTACTTAAAATCTTAATTTCAGTGCATTTTAGTCGAGCCAATGAAATCGCAAGAATGGCTTTTCTAGAAAAGCTTATTTAACCTCCTTTTTCCGCTCAACTTGATATACTCACTAATTGCTACGGTTTTCTATAAAAATAGTGAACAGATAAAATGGCTGGGAGTCATTCGGATTTCCCTAATCTGCTGCTAATGGACTCGAGTCCAATCCATGTTGCCTTCCAACTACCCTCCATCTACGCGGCGGCCTCTGAATAAGTGCGCGAATTTTTTGCTTTGTTTTAGATTTATCTGCGTTATTATCTGTATTTTTCTTAAGTTGTATGTAGTATAAGCTGCACTGCATTAAATATCAAAAACTTCCTCCATTTCATACGAACTACGCATCTTTTTAGAAATATATTCGAAGGATGTTTTGCAAACAAGTAATAAATCGTTGTAAGTTCAATTCGATTATATAGAAGTACAAACTAAAAATTGTTGCAAAAAATTTTTGCAATTTAAAAAATAAAACAAAGAATAAATGAATAGTGTTGAGTTGTTTATTAGAAGTTCTGTGGCTTCTCTTTAAATGTGAATGATACTGGAAGCAACAAATTAAGATAATATAAGAAAAATAAGAAGAATAAGAAAAATAGGAAATCAACGCCAAAGTGATGCCTTCTTTTTCATCGGTAGCGTTCACTACTGGAACAAATTGTGCCCGAATGATTTCTGCAAATAGTTATGAAAATAAACTGAACAAAGTTATCCATAGTGTTATTTAACATAATTTCCATTGACATGATAGTTTCAGACATTTTTTCCCTACTTTCTTTTCATAAATCTGATGCTGCTAGAGAGTCATATGCCTCAAAAAACTATTTTGATGGTAAAGGCATATTGGAATTTCATCACGATTTTCTTAGATAAAAATTAATCAGATTTTAGCTAATCTCAAAGAGTAGACCTTGATATTGGTCGTAGTTTTCGTTGTTTGTTTGAAATTTGTAATTTGTAAAATATTTTCACATTGTTTCCCATAACAGAATTAAACTATCTTCAAGATAATTTGACTAATTTGGTATCAACAAAAACAGTTTAAATTCTAATGATAAACAAAGTTCCACATATTCAAACTAAATCTACTGATTTCCCTTCTCTATTCACTTCTCTTCCTTCACTATTCGATTCTATCTTGTGTAGACAACCATTTCGGCGTAGTTGAAAATCTATGCTTTTTATAAATAAGAATATTTTTAAAAAATCCTGCAGAATTTAAAGGTATTTCAGAATTTAAAACAAATCCGACAATTTCCTTATAAATATGCGCGTCTGTAACACAGATTGATGGATTGATTAAACTAATTGAGAGTTTACAAAAGTACGCATCCATAATAGCATGCTTAATAAAATTATACTTAGGGTTAATAAGGTTTTATGTTCACCTATTTGATGCAAATTAAAAATATATAAAAAGAGCCAAAAGAGCCACCTGCAAGATTCTATCTGGCTTTATTGATTTGAATTTTATTAATTATTATAGCTTGTTATTATATACTTTGGTCTTAATACCACTAAGGATAATGGATTAAAGTTACGGAGACTTCTCTGCATTTTTTTAAAGCTGTTTCTTCATCAAAATATCAATATCAATTAATGGGATAAATTACCTAATGACGTTGTTCTAAAAAAAAATAAACTTAGCAATATTTTTTATTCACGACGACATTTAAACTCAAGAATTCACCACAGCTATTTTATTATCATTGATATCATTATTTTTATTCTATGTTTATTTGATTCCCTCTTATTATTATTGTCATTCGCAATTTGTTGTCGTTTGTCGTTAAGCGCACAAGTTCCCCACTGTTTTTTATTAAAGGCTTAGGAAAAATTCCGAATCCTTTCGAGCTCGTTTAGTTAATTTAAAGCCTCATAATAATTTCGTTAAATAATTTAAGGCAATAATTTAAATCAAATAATATAAAATTGCTGGTGAGAAAATCATTTCCCGTGAGAGAATAGGAGAGATGAACTGATTTTTTTTGGCTTATCGCCGAAAAAGCTAAAATCACTCGCCCGCCCATATATCCAAAATCCGTTACTCTTATTGCAAAATTTTTCCAATTTGGTATCTTCAATTTTATCTTGTTTGAATTTTTTGTCCAAATGTCATTTTCATGGAGATAATTTACTCGATTATTCTTCGTCTCTTCTTAAAGCGATTTTCAAAATTTTACTCGACATTTCAATCGATTTGTGCTAAAATATAATAAATTGAAATGCTTCAGAGAAATTTTCTTAATTTGTTACATTTTTTTATTTTTAATTTTACAGAGTTAAAAGTTAAATTAAGCACATTAAATTTGTAAACTTTTTATTTGCCTATAGTAAATTTTTCCTTAAGGAACATCGAAAGTCAAGGGAAATATTGCTTAAAAGCCTTATAAAATTGAGTAAAATTTTTTCCAAATGAATTTTTAATTTTTTTCTACTATTTTTTTAATTTCAGTTTTAAGAATAGAGAACTGTTTATGAATTATATTATGGACTGATTAATTAAATTCTTCATTTATAAACAAATTTATATTTTTTCTTTCAAAAAATCTTCCATTTTTAAATCTATCTGATCTGCAAAGGCAAATCTTATAAAATCATTTTCTAAGCATGGAAATCGTTGCAAATTTTCTTATTATTCTTTCATTTTTTATGTATAGCCCATATGTATTTTAAAAAATTTTATGCCGATATTACTACTTTGTTGAGGAATCTAAAATTGCTGATAATATTTGTAATATAATATTAGATATTTATATCAATATAAATACATAAATATGTAAATTAAGAGTCAAAAAAATTCACTTATGCAATCTACCACATTTAGTTCCACAATAATTTTTTTTTCGAAGATAAGTTGTGGACAAATACTTTATTTTGAAAAATTGAAGCCATTTCTCAAATTTTTTTTTTCCCAAATTTCCCATAAAAATTTTCCTTTATATCTGAATTAATCAATAATAAAACAATGAAATAACCTGTTCAGATCAACGAGAAACTGATCCAGCATAATATAATAAGTATCAATTAAATGAATCAACCTCTCCTACTAGACCTGAATGGTAGAAATAAGGTGTTTTCAGAACAATGGCTATCTGATTTAAAGATCAGAAAAAACAAAAAACTGCAAATCTTTAATGTTAGTTGCGTAGAAACAATAGATTTTAGTGCATTCTGCAGAATTTATAATTTATTTCGTTTTTTGTATTTCTAAAGAATTCGGAATCAGGAAAAAAATCAGTTTTGTGGAATAATTACTTCAAAGCTTCATAAATACACTTTTTTCATCGAAAATACTGCTCAAAAAATTTTATTAAATTTAATTTTATGAAGTATAGCGACTATTTTTGATTTTTGATTTGACTTTTTTCTTCTTAAATTCTTTTTAGATAAAAGAAAGAATAAATTATTTCTGTATATATATAATTAATTTTTTATAATTTTTTTTATAATTCTTTATTTGCAATTTTCATTTAAAAATATTTATACATCCTATTATATCTCTGATATTATTCGAACCACAATAACTTAAAGAAAGTCCCTTTCTCACGCTCTTTGGGTGATATCGATTTTCCTCAATCTCGGCTCTTCTACAGGAGAACTGAGGGCTCAGTATCTTACTGTTTCTAGCAGTGCATTCTTTTGGACAGAGATAATATTCCTGGGACCTGTTAGAGCTTTTTTTCTACAGGTCATAGTTTCGAGTGTTCCTAATACCTCTGGCACCACTTTGGCCTTCGCTATCTACATCTCTATTCTCTTACAGTGCTTGATATTTTTCTAGCTTATATTCCTTCTTTCTACTATTCCTACCACTTAATATTGCTATCACCATTGCGCTTTTCTGATTCTTTTCAACTACCATGATGCCAGAGCTTGCTTATTCATCTAAATGGTAAGTTCACAGAATCTTGGCCTTGTTGGGTCTTCATAATTTTTTCCATCTGAGTTTTAGATAGTTTGATATGAAGATTTTTTTCCGTAAACAATGTCAGCTTTATATATGTATACATGAATATATATATATATATATGTTCCTGTGGATGGTATGGGTTATCCTCATTCCCTATCTAATCTCGGGTCAACCACCAGAAACATTTGGCAATTTGAGGTTCCACGCAATATCTTGGTTGTTTCTAGTACTCTTCTAAACAGAGATCTCTGATATTATTCCTTGAGTCTACTGTAGATTTTCAACTTAGAAATCACAGTCTCCAGTGCTCCTATTACACTGGGATTGCTTTGGCCCTCATTTTCCACATCTTTTCTAATTCCTCTTTCAACCCTTAATATCCCTCATATATCTATCTCATATTCCTTTTTCCTGATGTTGTCATTTGGCATTGCTCTTTCTATCGTCAATTGATTTTTGGTTTTTGTCTATTACAACGATGTGGAGGAGTCCATAAAATCTTATTCTTATTTCCCATTATTTTCTAAAAAATTCCCTAAATTCTCTAATTTTGGAAGGATCATTAGGAATATGAGAAATATGCTGAGGTCTTGCCACTATGTGCTGGATAGTTTCTAACTTTCCTATAACTTTTCTTTTTTCTGCATTTAAATAGGTCAATGAAAAATTAAGTTATATGCAATGATTTATTGTAATTTTATTGTTTTTTTTTAAAGTAAATTCTGTTTAATTAAGCGTAAAAAATTTATTGAAGCATTAATATCAAGGAAATAAATATGCAAATTCGCATATCAGTTATTGACTTTCATATTTTTCGCTTCTTTTTTTAAATAATCAAATTTAATCAAATTTCTTAGAAAGCAATAATCAAAATGATTGTTTAACGCGAGTAAACAATTAAAAAAGTAATGCATGGGCGGACATCAGTGCAAACAGAATGGTGTTTATTATGATGATCGTTGCGTGAATAAAAAAGTTTCGACAAAAATTAGGGCGTGCAGGTATTTGTAATGTTGATGATCTGATAATAAGCCATTTTTATCATGAAATCCCAAATTTCTTTTTTTCTTTTTTTCCGGAAGCATTTCTGGTTAGACTCACTCGAAGTTTTTCCTAGGAATTACTTCATGAATTACATGTAGGTCGCCAGCACCATCCAGATTTTTAAAAAACTCCGACCGGGTAGAGTCCCAGCATCCAAAATGCGAGCAAAAACCCTTTCCATCTTTAATTAGTTATAAAAATATATACGTAAATTTATTAGAAAGTTAAATTAAATAATTATAATTAAATAATTATAAATTATAATTTTTCATAATGAACCAATAACTTTTTTATATTTTGGTTTTAGGATTAAAAATAATTATCGCACTTTCAGTGATATTTCTTTCAGTTTTTTTTTATTGTAGAACTTTACCAAGTAATATCTTCCTTAAATGATGAAAGGTAAGTAATATAAGAGTTATTACAAATGTTTTCGTCCAGATCATGGAAACCATCTGAAGATCGCTACAATTCCGCATCAGCTCTGTTCAAAGATTTTTGCAATCGTACAAGTTCTCATGGCATACCATTGATTGGGTGAGTAGTCGTGCTATAAATAGCTGTATAACATAAATAACGAAAAAACAATACCACTGCTCATGCATAAACGTATGAAATTCAGACGTTGGCTATCGATTACGATGGCCCAGTTTGAAATTATTTAAAATGTTTATTAAATTTGTAATCTGCATCACTTTGTGCTTCCTTTATGAAATTTTTCACTGAATAAAGTGGAAGAATGAATTTTCTAAAAAGAGCGACTGAATTATGATTAAATGCACCATAAGCAATTAGTGCTCATTGCTTTTGGTAAGAATTTTCGGGATAAAAAAGTACGGCGAGATTTCCGAATGTCACGTTGTTCTTGTTAGGATGAGAGAATCGAATCTCTAATGTCCGAGGCAAAATCAGTCATATCACTGGACAGTCCATGTCCTAAGCCAGAATATATTTTTTTGTAGGCAGTCTTTTTTTACAAGAAAATTCTAAGTCTTTAAGAAAGAAAAGATCATTCCGAATGAATATTTCTTCCCACTTTCATTTTGTTTGCAAGTAATAGAATTAGTTATAGATCGCCATCATTTTTCAATCGTGCTGTTTGGACTCTAATAACTCTTTTGTGCTTTATTTTATTTTTATATCAAACATATTGGACGCTTTCTGAATTTTTCCAGTATCGAACAATTATCGAAATGCAACTCAAATTCGAACCAGGTTTCTTTTAATAATTAATAATGTCCTAATAATTGTACAGTATTCACCAATTTTTTCACTCGATTCTTGTATGTTTTTTAAAGAAATTCATCCTTTTAATTTTTTTCATTCATAAACCATAAAAATTTATTTGCGTGGTAGTAACAACTGTGATAATAACGATAATAATGTGAATATTGGTGAATAATTAAGCACCCTTTCCTGCTGCCACAGTATGCAATTTGAATGCTTTCAAAAATAGTAAATTACGACAATATCGCGAAATATCGGAAGGAGTTAGTATTTTTTTTGGTTTGCAGTTCTGCAGTTTATTGCAGTTCTTTTAAATTTATTTATATGCAATCATTTTTGAAATAGTTTCATCGAATATTTATAGAAATTTTACAGAAATTTTTATAAATTTTTTCAGGAATAATTTTCTTTCGATATTCCATCATTTCAATAATTGCTTTGCCTTTTTATTCACTTTTTTATTAAAAATTTTTAGCTTGACGTTTGGGAGGAACAAATAAATCGAATTAAAGAACCTTTCGATGAAAGGCTCGTAATTCGAAAACGACGACAAGTTAGTTATGCACCCATTTTTGTTCGATGCAACTGTATTGAGCAGGAAGATCACTGCGTTCCACAAAGGAATCCTCTCTATGTATATTTATGTATATTATGAATCCTTTTCATATTATGTTCATGTATGGTACTTCTTAAGCCTAATGAATTTTATAAGTGCAAAAAAATCACCAATCGAATATACAATTTAGAGTCATCACTCATTATTTCAATAATATTATGTGTTCCTTTATGTTCTAAATAAATTTATTTATTTATTATTCTATATTCTGTTATATATATGTGAAATAATACTTTTTCTTTATGATTTGAAATAATACTTTTCTACTGAATTAAAATTAATTCAGTCAATTCAGTTTGATTAGTCATATTAATTGTTCAACGAACTTATAGGAATGGAAAATTTTGATGATTCTTTTCAAAGTCTTCAAAGTATAAAAAGCCATGTTTTAAGGTGAATGCAACTGTTTGCATATGTTTCGAGGATCTTAACACGGGCAATATTTGGCCTTGTTATCCAACTATGGTATGGGCTGAAAAGGTTGGGAAATTTTTGTCCCCATTCTATCCCACAAAAAAAAAAAAAAAAACAATATGCTCTTGTGAATATTCTTCTAGTATTTCATTTTATTTATTGAAAAGTAATTAAAAAGTATCCAACAAAGCAACTGTGAAAACGACGTAAAATTTTTTATGTTATTTATTTTTGAAAAATAGCAATTGAATAAATCGTCCTAAGAAAAATAAAATATTTGTTGCTAGAAAAAGCATATTCCAGAAGTGCTATCATTGTTCCATGTCAAATACATGTGATGATCCAGATCGACTTAATGCATCTTCTATACAAACTTCATCAAATGCTTGGAAATGTTTATGCCAATCAGTTTCTCATAGCTGTGTCGTGATGCCAAAAGAAGAGATTAGGTGGTGGAATCCTAATAAATATTCTGTCATTATGCAGTCTTCTACGTCATCACCAGAACTTGTTGAAAAATTTGGCATGAAGGTATCTAATTATATATAATTATTTATTATTATTCTATTTTTTTCAATATTATAAAATCAAAAATAAAAATTTGAACAACTGTAATTATGTAGAGCCATCCGCAAAAAAAATTTTAATATTGTTTAATAAGATTAGAATAAATGAAATTTTTAAAAAGAGACTGAATATAAATTAATTTACCAAATATTAAGTAATTTTCAAGCATAAATAGCAGTTTTCTTATGTTTATTTATGGTTCATGGAAATTTTGTGAAATTTATGGCAAATTTAATATTTATCTCAAGATTTATACAATAAATATTTCTATATTATGTATTATTATTTTTATTATTTTATTATATATATTATTTATTAATTTCTATAAAGTAGCTTAAAAAGAGACTGAATATAAATTAATTTACCAAATATTATTATGAAGCAGATGCAGTCGATTCTACAACATTAATATCTGATATAAGAAAGCGAAGATGATTTACCGAGAGTTTGGGAATTTAACATATTTATTAATTTATTAACGAACAAATAAGTAGTTCATGAGATTTAAAAAGACGAATTAAAAAAAATGATTAACAGTTTTTATTTTTAGCTTTCTAAACTTATATTATCTTATCTTAACTTATCTTTAATTAATGCCTTTTTTAATTTTTCTCAACTTTTTTCGAAATTAATTATGTCCAAAATATCCAAAATTATGCTCAATTAAATTTTTTAGGACCGGAAAGATCCGATTGCTATAACTGCGAGGGCCAAAGAAACTCTTATTTTTATGATTGCTGCGTTACCGAAAGAGGAAAGAAAGAATCTTTCATATACTTTGGATGAATTCGTCCTACGCTGTTCTTTTAATAGTGAGGACTGCAACAATGAACGGTAATTTTAATTCCTTTATGAAATCTAAGAATCAACTATTTTTGAAATTTGATTAAGAAAGTGCTTCTACCGAATCCAGAAAAAATAAATAACTTTCTCCTTTTTCTAAAAGCTACCTTTCGCTCCGATATCTTGCCAGACCAGACAAATTTTGTCAAAAAGTCATTTGCCGATAGGAGTATAAATGAGTCGGTGGTTTCACGGGGATTTTTGAAAGTTTGCTTACTTTTACCGATTCTCAACATCGCTTTGAAATGAGAGAACCATTCTACACTGATTTTAATTTAATTTAAAGAAATAACAAAGGGATAGAGATAGCAACACCAACCAATTCAAGCTACAGTAATTTAAAGTGAACTATGAATATTCCAGTGATTTCAAATTACATATGGATCCTGAATATGGAAACTGCTATACATTTAATTTCAATGATTCTGTCGAACTAAAAAACAGTCGTGCTGGTAGAAACTTTCTGAAATTGAATTAGCAAAAAAGAAAATGAAAATTAGCGAAAACAAGCCAAAATAAATCTTTAATTAACAATGTTTTTCATTTATGTTGGAATTGTGAAATTATTTTGGTAAAGAATTTATTGAACTGAATATATATTTTAAGATAAAGATTGATTAAAAAAATTACTACCGAAAGCTCAAAATTGATTCCCACTTAAGTCTAAGGAAAATTACAAACTGAATAGAGAGTTTTCACTGAAGTGCTATCTAGAAAGCTTGTGTTAAGGACCAATGTATGGCTTGCGGTTGTTACTGAACGTTAACCAAAGTGATTATTTGCCGACAACTGAAGCTGCTGGAGTACGTCTTGTCGTCCATGAGCAGGTCGTTTCAATTTGTTGTAAGGTTGCATATATTTAGAATTTTGAAATCATCTCAAATAACAAATGAAATGAAATAAATCATTTGAGCGATGTTATAATAGCTTTAATTATTTCAGCATCAAGAACCCTTCCCAGATACATTTGGTTATAGTGCCCCAACTGGATTTGTTTCCTCATTTGGCTTGAAAACGGTTTGCCACTGTTTAAGTATTTTCTCGCCCAATTTTAGCATTCTATTTTCGGCAGCAGCTATAGGTCATTAGTATTCTTATTTCTAAAGCTTATATCTAAAAGAAATGAAAAAAAATGGAAAAAGTGGAATTTTTTAAAATAAATTAAAGATATATCGCACTGCAAAAAAAATTACGAAAATTCTTTTTGTATTAAATTGGCAATATCACACTAAAGTGAATTGCAGAAAATCGTGGAAATTTCAGAAAATAAGTTTTTAATTTGGCTGGGTTGCTCTTTAAACTTACAGGTTTCTGTATTTACCAGTGATTTTAAAAATTGAAGACATTCGTTGGGAAAAACTGAAATTTTTAAAATTAAAAGATTGATAACTGCTTCTGAAGCTTAGCATTTTAACTTTTCTTATGAAATAATTTCCTCTTTGATTGCCGCTTTTTTAGATTTCCTACCTTACTATAGTAAATTATTTTTAATTTAATTTAATGGTAATTTATGTATTTTTATTATTATATATATGCTTTTCATTATATTCACTATTTTTGGCATTTTACTACACTGTTAGCGAGTCCTTTTCACCAGAGGGCTGCTTGGAAATAAAGAAAAAAGACTACCAGCCATAAGGAGCTAGTTGCAAGTAGCTGCTTTAATTTTTTAACAAAATTCAGAAGATTCTTCATCGACTTGATGCTCCATATGGGTCGTGCAGTGATTCGTTCAGACCTGAAAAATATATTTACGAGGAACATTATTCGCCAGAGGTTTTTCCTTTTTTCTATCAAATTATAATTTTTCTATTCTGTTTTTCTATTTTCTATTGAAGTTTCGAAAATAATAATCGTTGTTTTTATTTTAGCCAGATTGTCATCAGATAATAGCATAGATTCAACTTCTGATTGCTCTCATTGTTGCTAATTTGACTAGCTGCACTGGTAGTGCTGGTTCTGTCTGATGTAATCTGAAAACTAAAGCCACCTTTTTTTTCGCCGCCCAAGTCCACATATCGCTGAACTGTTATGTGTTCCTAATCTCTCTTATTCCTATCGATCAAGATATTTATTGATCCTTCTAAAGGCATTTATCATAGGACTTAGCAAGTAGCAAAATTTCTATGATGAGCGACGAAGAATGGCTAAAAATATGATTAAAGCCAAATTTATATGATTATTATGATGTTAGACTCATTATATCCATAAGCGTTCCCTGTGGCTAAAATCAAGACTTCCCCGCATCGTTCGTCCGACTTCCCAAACTGAGTTATACAGCCACTTCAGCTAGAAAATTTATATGATTGCTTTTGCTACAACTTCGGGACTTAGTTCGCATTTTTGCGAAAAAACTATGAAAGAATAATTCCACATATTTTCTTGATTCTAAATTCAATTTTTTTACAAATTATTGGATTGCTTTTTTAAAAAAAATAGAAAAGGGTTTAGGCATGTCGTGAAGTCAGATAATCAGCAGATCGAGAGTGAAGTGATGAAACAATTGTTCACGAGAATGTTCTAAATAAATATTTAAATATTCTGAATAAATTGAAGAAACAGTCCTTCTCTGCACAGAAAATTTTCAAAATAATTGTTCATATTTAGGGATGCCATCGAAATTGTTTTCAACATAACGTTATTGAAAAATGTGGTTGTGGTGATCCACGTTTTCCATTACCTTCAGATGACCAACATTCATGTGATATTCGAAATGCATCCGAAAGTAACTTTATGATATTGATTCATTCATTTATTCACCCATTTCCAAAGATTTGAAAAAAAGGGGAAACAACTTTCAAAAACTTATTAACTTGGTACGCGCTAATACAAAATTTATTAATATAATAACGGATGAACAAAGGAAAAAAGGAATGTAACAGTTAAAATTACTCGCAGATATTTAGTGAAAATGGCAAATTATCAAAGCGCGTTCATCTTCAAAGAACGAGATATGTGATTATTTTAAGTGAATTTAGTACATAATGCTTGTTTCACCTGCATTGGCGAAATACGATAGTATAATTCGTATACACCTATAGGTTGCAAATCTATCACTAGATTTAATTTAAACTAAAAATGGAAAATATAAAATTATCTAAATCGTAGCAAGACAATCGCAAAACTTCATACAACAAATCCATTTAAACTTGAGGTTTGAAATGAGATTCGAAACGTTTGTTTTATTTTTTACTAATATTTAATTTATTAATTCTACCAAGGTACCAAGGTAAAATTTAATAAATTTAATATATGCGAATAATTGCGTAAACTTGAAATCTAATTGAAATTTGTTTTGATTATAGGATAGATTGGAAATTAAATTCACATTTTAGGACGTATAAATTGATAAATATTTAATTTTATACATAATTAAGATTTATTAAAGATTAGAAAAATTTTTTAAGATAATTATTTAAGAATTATATAATTGTATATAAGATCTTTACTTACAAGATTTTTAGACGTTCTAAATATGAAAAGAAAAGAAATGCGACTGACTGGTATATTGCTTAGGTTATCATTTCTAGCACAAAGATTGGGACTCTTTGCTCCTTTACAAGAGTATGGAGTTGGAATGGTACGGACTCCATCTGCACTTCTTTTATCAGGTGGCAAAAATCACTCTTGTAAATGCAACGACCCGATAAGGAAAGAAAATTATTATAACATCGGCTTAAACAACATTAGTAAAAACAATGGTAAAATAAATTAAAAATTAATTTATTACTATTGAGAAAATTCATCATTCGCAATTCACCACTTCAATTCATTTTGTTTATTTTTTATTTATTTATTATTTATTTTAAGTAACTAATATATCGATTTATTTTAATTTACTATTCTATTATTTTTTCTGCTTTATTTTATGAAATTATTAAACATACTTCTAACATAAGTACTTTATAATATTATCAGCACAGGCAAATAAACCAAACTGTTGAACATTTTTAAATAAAATAAAATATAAATTAAGGAAGTTGTCTGCGAACATTTACGGCGCTGACAAGTGGATTTCATCACTTGCAAGAGAAATGTAATTGTGTCCAACCATGCACAGAAAATGTCTTTGAAACGGCATATTCAGCTTCAGCTTGGCCTGCATCGAATTTTAAAATTGGTGTTGCTTGTCCTGCATTTGATGATATCACAAATGATTCGATAAAATGCACAGAATTTTATAGGTAGATTTTACATATTTCATTTTTAATGGCTTTGAAACCGAGAATTGGTAATATTATGGCAAACTATAAATGCATATGGTATCATTATTGATCATTAACTGATAATAAATTTGTGCTAATTTGCTTCCAGTAGCAAATTTATGTTTTCTATGTTTTCCTTCTTCGTTAGCTCTTTGGGACTGCATTAAAGCATGCAATTATGCACTTTTAACTTGATTTATATTGCTAGGTTAAATACAGCATATATTGAAATTTATTATGAGCAATTAAATTTTGAAATGTTGCGAGAAACCGCTGGTTATTCGGTAAGTCTTTTCAAAACTATGCCATTTAAGTATAGTATTATACCATCACGGTCTAGATAATAGGCTACTCTGTTAATAGGCTATATAAAATTAATTTAAAAAATCTTCAATTCTTAATCTTTTCAATTCTTCAATTCAATTCTTCATGAAATTCTTCAGTACAACAATTACTTTAGATAGTTAATTTGTTTTCCGATTTCGGTGGAAACATTGGACTCTGGATTGGATTTTCCATTATAACAAGTGAGCGTATAAGTTTTTTCCGCAAATTTTGTGCTACTTTATTGATAAATTGATTTCTTCTGGAACAGTTAATAAAAAAAATTCTTCAGTAAATTTATTTTTAATATATCAAATTAATAAAATTTTTTTGTTAAATTTTTCTGATAATTTGATTCTAGTGATGGAAATAGTAGAATTCATTTGTGAACTGTTATATTATGTGGTTTATAAACGACCAGTGAGAAACGCAAAGAAAAAACGTAGAAAGGAAGAGAATCAACTTATGAAGCCACAGATTTATCGCCAAGCTGATGTAAGCTCATCAAGCTCAAAAATCGAGCGATCAGCTACAACTGACACAATTCTAGATTATGATGATAGTGCGAAAATAGAATATGGCTATTATCGCTAATTATTTTATATTTTTTAAAATTTTAGGTATCTTTTGAATGCCATGACCCTATATATGTATATATATATATATATTGTTTTTCTTTATTATTCACAAAAATTGAAATTCATTTCCTCGAAACTTTTGTTAATTGTGTTCGTGAGATCCGATAAATAAGCTTAATTGAAAATGGTGAATACTTTCAGAAAAAAAGTATGAAAAATTTAGGAAATCGAATATTGAACATTTCAATATTCATTTCACAACATTAATAATAATAGTTTTCTGAATATTTTTTCGAAAATTTATTACCAGATCCGATATTTAAGAAGCTGCCATTTTTATATTATTTTTAGTAACCTTTAACTTCTTTTGTACTAAACTAGTAATAAAGAGTGAAAAAAAACTGCGAAATTATATGTGCATGCAAGATTGGAGAATTTTTCAGAAAAATCTGCTGAAAAAATAGACTGGCGATTTATCCGTACTTTCATCACCATAACTCCCTGACAAAATTTGTCTGGTGTGGCAAGACAGCGGGACGAGTCTAACTAACTAACAATGGTAAATGTTCTTTTAAAAGAACTGCTGAACAGATTCAGAACTGCGTCTTTTAATCTTTAAAATAAGCAACCTATGTAAGCAAAATCTAACATCGATCATTGACATTTTCATAAGAATATATTTTAGTGCTGAATTTTATATCGCGTGTATAATATTTTTATGCAGTCGAGTTCCAAAAATTTTTAATCGGTATGACCGTTATATAGTAAAAAATGCTTAGTTATTAAATTAGTCATCAAGTCAACAAGTTTTGGATATCAACAAGTTTTGGATATGAAAAACTGCTAGGAGAATTCGACATTTTCAATTGAAATTAATTTGATTATTAATTTGGCTATTAATCATTTTTCATCAAATTTTATAAACTTTTAATGCTGCAATCTTAATTTTTAAAAACCTTAATTCATATGAAATAAAGCAATAGAGATAGGTCGAATAACGAAATGTTTATTTAAATTCAGCTAATATCAAACGAAGGCCATAAATATCGTTAAAATGAGCATATTCATTGTAGTTAAAACGTCAAACAATTTCTTATGACAGAAAAAAAGTTTAAATGTAAAAATGATGGATAATTTTGAAATTGCATTGCATTAACTGCAGTTTTAATATTTTTAGAAAGAAAGAAATTTCCTAAAATCAAAAAAAATAAATTTCGACCAAGATTATTCCAAGGAAAAGGAAGACTCAAATTAGAACGATTTAGTTCAGAAAAATGAACACATCATTTTTTCTTCATTGAATTGTCTGAAGCTAATCGTATATTATTTCTGAGTTCAGTTAATATTTCATTTACATGTACCTCTTCAAGGAATTGCGAATAGCCAATGCTAAATAATTTCACCAAAAGAAGCATATTTTCTCTGCAGAACTCGACAGATTTTTAAATCCGAAAAGACTGTGAATTCTAGACGAATTCCTTAGTTAGATAATGCTACTAAATTCCGATTCTTTTGCAAAATTCATCAACAAAAAACTGAATACTATAATAAGATTGAAGTTCTCCTTAATCTTGAAACGATAAAACCGATCATTAAAATGAATATAAAGGATGCATATTTGAAAGAAGATTATTGTCTATAAGTTAACATGATAACCGACATTTTCTTCCTAATTTATCGTATAGTTTACCAGTAATTATAAATTTTGGAGTAATAATATTCATTTTGTCCAATCCATAAGAAATGAATTAATGAAATAAAACCAAATATCTTCTGGAAGTATTAGTCTCGAATATTGAAGTATTTGAAAGAAATTGGCCTGTGACAATTTCTAAATGTAATCAATTATCATAATAAACGTTAAGAACGCTGATTTCTCCAGTAGAAAATGTCTGAGTGGACATATCACAAGTTTGTTTCGGTGATTTTGGTGCAATAATGTTATTGACAACTGCTGGTGTGACAATATTTCTTCTTGGCCCACGAAATGGCGTCATGCTATTTTGAAAATGGGTAGGTGGTGGCCGATTTGGATTCGGTATCAGGGCTTCAAGACATTTTTCATCGAAAAGACCATGAAGATGATTCGGCAATAGATCATAAAGTATCCTATAGATCACTGTAACAAGACAATAAGCTTCTTCTGCCACAGTCATTAAGAATTCCTGAGTGATTGGCCTTTGGCCCCAGCTAAAAGAAGATATAATTTGATTTCAGCAAAGTTTCATTTGAAAATTTAAATTAAAAATTGAAAAAAAGTACTTCGGCATTTGCGAAAGTTTTCTGGGAGTCAAATCAGACATCATAATGTACTGTGGATAATAAACCCTTTGAAGATTTTGAAATGTTATAGCGCGCATTTCCATAAACGTTTTGCCAAATTTCTCATGTTGCAAAATTGCATGTGCGATCTGAAAAATAAACGATAGATAGTTTATTTTATTTTATTAAGATATTTACAAAATTTTTTAGTTTACCAGTTTCAAAGCGAATTTTTAATGGAAATGAATAGGAAATGAGCATTCAATAAGTAAATGTATTTATTTAAAAAAAGTACTTGCGTATCAAAAATTCTTTGAAGATTTATAGCATAACGATGAGCAAGCAGTGTTGCAATTCGTCTTGCATCATGAATTACCTACAATTTTCGTGTGGCAGTGCTTCTATTGACAAAATCTATGGCAACAATATAATAATATAATAATAGTTATGCTTAAAAAAAGGGTAATTCGTCTTTCCTGTGTACAATGAAAAATATAACATAGAACGAACTTTTACGATCTTTTCAGATTCTAATAATTCTTTAAGACCACTTTCAAGTAAAACGGTATCGCTATGGACAACATCGAAAACATGGATCTGACTGCACGTAGCAATAACAACGAGCGAAAGAAATTCATCTCCTTGCATACCAAGTGTTACAGTTTTGAAATCAACTCCAATAAGTTTTTCTTCCATGCAGTCAATTTCATTGCTAAGAGATGAAACTGCTTCCTAAAAATAGTTTTAAAAAAAACTATTGTAAATTAGGTAATGAAGTAAAAATTTTATACTAAAACAAACTTTTACCTGGGCAGATTTAAGTGATTTTACTAGATTTATGCGATTAGTTCCATCATGAATCAAATGATTGTTACTGCAATTACTGTTATTTTCAAGTTCAGATCCTTCAGTTGAGCCACATTCGGAGCCATCTTCAGACGCTCGATTTCTCACTAAGGATACCTTTAAAAAAGAAAATAGTCCAAGAAAAAAAAAGCAAAATTTGAATGAGCATGACGTTCATTTTATTTATAACTTCAAATCAGCTGATTTACGAAGAATAAAGTAAAGAATTTAAAAAAAGAAATAACGCAAATATACACGTGCTACACATACCTTGTTAGAGCGGATGAAAAATATATTGCGATTGAGTTTCAGAAATTGAAGCAATTCTTTTGGATTAGTTGCCACTTCTTGCCTTATAGCATGAGAAAAACGATCACAGAATTTTTGATAAAAGATATCCATCGGTATCGGTTGATCTTCATGCTAAAGATCTGTGAATATTAGCAAATTTAGGACTAATCATAAAAATTATCAGAGCAGAAAAGGAAAAAGAAAAAATTATACCTGTTCAACAACAGATCGAAGAAAATCAACGGCCGCTTGCTTCGCTTTCATACCCGTCAAAGGCTTGCCTTGATCATCTACATCCAAATTCGCATTGCTAGGTTCCGGCATATTTTTTAACCTAACTCGATCACCGTCGACGACAAAATGATCTGTCTGTGATTGTAAAAATTCACAAAAATCTTTTAAATGTCGACCAGAGACAAGGCGTACTTCAGGTGCTGCTTGCGATCGATGCCCAAGTAAACTCTTGATCTATATAAAAAGGCAACTATAAATTATTTTTAAAAAATTTTGAGATAAAAGAAACAATGGGAAAACCAATGTAATTGAAAGTGACCTGAAGTTCTGGACCAAATTTCTGCAATTTTGCTTCAAAAAATTGTACTGCCTCTTTTACATAATCTCTATTTCGGCCATTAGCAGTCGCATTCAATAATGGATTGTATTTTGCTGACAAATCGCCATAACCATTTAGACATACCTGAAGGCTGCGAATAGTTCAAAAAATCTGCAAAAATGTTTTCACACTTTTTGGTGAATGACGAGATTTGGATGTGAAATTTGAAAAATTCTGCCATTCAATCCTTTTCTGACTAATCCATTGGAAAAAAAGTTAGACAATTGGGAATAAAACCAATGCATGATGAATAAAAATATTAGATTCGCTTTCATCTTATGTATTAGACACGAAGCAAAAGAAAATCTTAAAATCTTTCTGTATTGATTTACAGACAAAAACATATGAACAAGCTTTATTTTTTTTTAAACAGAGTTCGCCAATGCTGGTTAAACTCAGGTTTGTCGGACTCGACAAACTTTACCACGGTATCATTCGCCAGAAGTATAGATGAATCGCCAGTACAATTTGGATTTTTGAAGGGTCCTGCGAACCTCAGCGCTCTGAGCAACTGAGCAATTATCCCACTGAATCGTTCTATCCATTCCTCCTCCCTCTCCTTCCTCCATTCTTTTGCCATTAAGGGAAATTGCCACCTTACAATGATGTGTCGACCAGAATCCGAGCCATTCTCGATTCTCGACGGCATTCATCTTGCCGTATCGAACTGTAAAATAAAATGTATATTTTGAACTGACCTGATCACCTTCCACGGTAAACAAGGAAGGATGTTGACAAAGGAAATCTGTGAGGCCTTCCTGTGTCGTACCAACAGCATCTCTCATTTCTGTAGTGAATCCGCGAGCTCCAAATTGGCAGCTAAGATCGTGGATCGTTCGACGACCATTTTTTTGCATCAAATGATCCATAAAGAATAAAAGCGCCATATTTTTCGCTTCATCCATGTTCGCAGCTAATGGGACTCTCAACAACCTAACATTAAAGCAAAGAATTTCGATTAATTAAACGAAGGAAAGTGGAGAAAAATAATCGTTGGCTTTGTGTTATATAAATAAAATTTACTGAAACTATTCTCATCGATTCAACAAAAAAACTCAGCAAACATCGCAATAACGATTTTAATTAGAGAAAAATTTAAAAGACGAGAACCAGCTGAGGTAAAAAATATTAGTGGATTTGCCATCAATACTTTCGATAAATCACTTCATAAATATTAAATTCTTCACAGAAATATTTCATGCAAAGCACCTAATTTTATTACGGAATACAAAATATTACGTGAGTTTCATAAGAAACAAATGGCTTTTTTTATTGGGTTAATTGCTTATAAAGGTTTTGGAAAAAAATTAAAGCCACACTCTGATAATTATTTAATTAATTTTTTTTACGAAATTTATAAATAAAATTTGAAAACGATCTGAAATAACCATATGGAATGCAGACTGAATTATTTAAGAATCATCTGATCAAACGAGAAATAAATATATGAGAAATGAGTAAAAGACAATATACACACACTTTTATTGATCATATAATATAAATACATGATATTTTAATGATATAGGATGAGCGAGAAAAAGCCATAAGGCTGTGATTATAAACCAGAACTTGCTTTACTTGACTGAATCAAAAACGCAACCTCAAATCACCAATCTCAAATTATCACTAATCATAATGATATATTAGATACATAATTCAAGTGCTATATAAATGTGCTATGTAAATAAGCAGATTCACCAAAATTACCAGAATTTCACCATTAATAGAATTTACTTTTATCATCAAATGAGTCTTCATTTAGCAGCCTTATTACAAATGGTGAGCGCCAATCGCTTATCTAAATTAATAATAATTGTAAGGCAACAATAAATCGTGTAATTTTAGGACTTTGCTGCCTGCCTTGCTTCCGGTGATGTGACCGAATTTATTTATATATAGAAATGATATAAAAGAAAAACAGTCCTATTTGCTGATGCCAGGTAATAAACATAAAAGAAAAAAGTCTACATGAAAAAAACGATGAAATAAAGGGACATCAATAATATATTTTATTAATGAAATTATTAATATAACAATAACAGTGGTAAACAATCTCATAAATAATATTATTTAGCCTTTTTTTAAAAACATTGAAGGTGCATAAATTGAAATCCTTACAAAATGATTTGTTCGAGTAATGAATGGAGCGAATAAAAAAGTTGTGATTTTTCAATCCTACTGGGTTATCCTACTGGATTTAATAATTGTCAATTATTCCGATTATTAATAACTTCAGTAATTTCAATTCGTTATATTCCGTTCTACATGAATGAAAACCAAAGTTACGGAATTTATCCAAAACCAATTCAAGTTAAAGTGAAACGTCCTCCACAAAAATCAACGGGACCATTGGAATGGGCTATGAATATTGCAAGCATATTTCTGAGAACCAAAATCCACAGTAGCATATACCACTAGGAAATGAGCTAGCTATATGGAGACGACAGAGTAAGCGATAAATAGAAATTATTTCGTCTTCTTCATAAAACAATCTCAAAGCGTGATCAGTGAAATAATCCTAGAAAGATTAAAATTAAGAAAGGTTAAGATAGCATTTTAGGACTCTCAAAGATGGTCCTTTTCGATGAAGAAAGTTTGTTGAGATATTTACCTGGATTCACCATTTATCCACACAAGAGAATAAAAAATATTTTCCGTCATTCAGGTAATAAATAGTCATTCAGCGACTTAAAGGTCCCGCAGAAGAAGGGCTCGGGCTGAATTCTTCATGCCCATTGTCTTTCATAAATCAAAGAATATATAGAAAGAAAGAAAGATATAGAAAGAAAAATTGCTGCTAACCAAAGCAAACTTCTCTCACTCCGTAGGATAACAAAGGTGCCTTGTGACAATTATCAAGAATCAGTCTACTAATTAAACATCACTGGTAAATTCCTTGTGCTGATGCAAGTGTAAAGTAGCAGGATGCGTCTTAACCTAGCCTGATTTAGACCAGAGTAGGGATTTGATGACCAAATATTCATGCCAAAAGTCCTCAAATATTAGCGACCAATCGTCACCTTATTCGATGCTTCTGCTTTCGATAGAGCTACATTCTGGAAAGTGATGGAATATGAAATCGTACCAGGACGATCTTCCAGTGCATTTTATCATCTTCCATCTGAATAAGAAATAATAGGGAATCACTCCCTTCAAAACAAGCTTTCTTTTTCCTAGAACATCCTATATATTCGATTATGAACACTTGGAGGAGGCATTTAAGAGGTATGCAAGACAGCCCATAACCTAATATCTTGAATATGCTGATGATATAACCCTTTTTATTTAGAATTTAGTTATGCCATACATCGATAACTGAAGCGAAGTTCTCCAGCTCTGGATAAGATGAAAAAAAGATGAAAATGTTTTCGTCTTACACTAGACCCTATTTTTATAAATTCATCACAGGCTGAGGAAATAGAAGACTATATCTATCATAGACGAAATGACCGAGAGAAATTCTACCTCAGCTAAGAATGCTTTCTTCCTATGGCGAAATCTTCATGAAATCGCTAATAACATCAACAAAAAGCTCGCTCTATTTGATTGCAATATCTCATTATGGCTGTGGCTATGAAGTTTGGTCGGTGAAAGTGGTGGCAGATCTATTTTTTAATCATATATGCCACCGATGGAATTCTTTGCTCGAATACCAGATGCATTAACGACAAATTGTAGCACTCACTCTTACAAGCGCTGTGGTAGATAGCAAATAGAATGAATCAGCCTAAACCTGAAACGATTTTTTTTTTAAAAGTCCTCACCATTACTGGTAAAACTCGCTCTACTTGGTTTGTTGCANTGGGCAATATGCCAGAGAATTCCTTGGCGATAGAAATACAGGTAAGTTGCCAGCATCACTCGGATTTTCGTACATGTTTATTCCTACGGGGAATCGAACCTCAGCATCGATGTTCCCAACTGAGCAACAACCCACTGAGCCATTTCATCCCCAAATTTCACACGATAAGATGGAATATTTAGCACATAGGTTGCTCAGCGACATATGAGCGACATATGATTTAGATAGTGGACAAAGGAGTGATGCTGCTGCTTTAAATACAGCCATTATTCTTACAATCGAAGTCAGTCAAATCAAATCATTTAACTATTAAAATAAAAAGAAATTTAAAGAATAATAAATTATCTTGAAAGTTTCAAATTTATTCTAACTGAATTGGACTGAAACTAAATGAATCAGAAATGAACGCAAATCCTTGTTTTTCCACAAATTTATTAAATAAAGAAATATTTTTTTCGCTGAAAATATCCTTTTTTTTCTGAATAAAACAATATAATCAACAGAGTGAACTTCCTTAGGGAATCTATCGAACCAAATTGCTTATCTCGATGAGTCGATCGAATATATTCCAAAATTACAATGGAAAAATCGCCTGATGAATAAGTAAATGGATATTAAGTAAATGGATAAATGGAAAAACTTTTTATAGTGGCGAATACTACGTTAGTTATAACAATGAGAGAATAAAACGATAATAATGAAATCGAATTTTAATGTTAAACTTTTAATGTTCAATAAAAATATGTAATTGAAACAAACAGAAGAGAAAATATAGCGAATTATTTATTTCATATTTTTACAAAAGAAAAAAATTGCTGTAGTTAGTTGATTAATAGTTGATTGAAAAAATTTTTGTTGAGCGGTCGTTTCAAAAATACTCTCGATTTATTTTTGTGAATCTATTTTTCATTTCTGATCACAATTCAGCTAAGTCCTCTTAATTTCTTTTTACCAAACAACGATTAAAATTAAAATGAAATAAATTAATTAAACAAATTTAATTAAATCAAATCAATTAAATTGTATAAATAATATATATATATATTCCATATATATATATATATTTTTTTATCCATTTTATTATTTTCCTCAAATTTAATTTTTTTTTATCTTTGGCAGGAGTAAACTTGCTATTATGTCAAAAATCCAAAGGGTCAGATACAATTCCACGAATTATCTCCATATCAATCGAATTACAATAATACTAATCTTACATCTAACCAATTCTTCCAAACTCTGCAAACATTAAATTCAAAAAATTAAAAACCCAAGAGACATTTAAAAGCTAAGCCTTATCCCCTCTTACTTACTGCTTACAAGGATTGATGCTCCTTAATAAATAATAAATAAATAAAATATGAACTCATTACTTATCTATTCGACTGCTTCTCAATGGACTTTTTCACTTTTTTTCAAATTTCTCAATGAAATGGAATTCTCAAGAAAATTCAATCAATTTCGAATTCTTTCCGAAAAACGATTTTTGAAAATTTCAGAGGAAAATAAAAAAATGTAAATTTCGTAATTCGACGCCACAGAAATCGTTCGAGCTGAAAAAATATTTGGTGCTCGATTTAGCGAACCGACATAAATAACAACACAAAACTTCAAATAACTAAAACCAGCAACAAAAAACAAGAAATAATGAACACACTGCGTTCCTCAACTATTCATTTCTTGAACCATGGAAAAGCGTCAAAATTTAAAAACGTCAAAATTCGACACCAGTTTGATGAATTCGAAGAATAAAGTTCCGGAAAATTTTCCCTCGATTCATTTTCAAATAAAAATAACATATCGACATGCAGCAATAAACTTATCGAATATCTCAGTGATTCGAATCCAAGAATTACAAAAAATTCATCGACTGAAGCCAAAGCCGATTTATTTTTTGCAATCCCATTTAGATAGCTATATAAGTGATAATCAATAAGTAATTCTCTTATCTTCTTCAAATCAATTCAGTATTGCATTAAATAAAATAAGGCGATTCTCGAAGAAATATTCGTTGCGTTCAGTCCTCTTCGTAAAGGGACTAAAATTTTTTTTTATCGTGGAAAATTTAAAAAACAAGAAAAGAAAATGTTCAATTCCTTCTGTTTTTTATTTCCATTAAAATCAAAAGGATAAAATTAATAATAAAGTTCAAAGAGAAAACACTTTCTCCAAACTGTGGAAAGAAATCTGGATGACAAACATTTAATAACTGATAGCAACAATAAGAAAAAATTGATATAGCAAAGATAGGCATAATCCTATTAGCACCGTAGACCAACAGCCTATTTTCACCTTGCTTATGGCCAATCTAACTGATTATGATGCCCCACAATTGAAACAATTGAAAAGATGGATCAGTGGAAGAACGAAAATAAATACAGATAAAATCCTTTAAAATGAATCTTTGAAAAGCGATAAACGAGAAAAAAAAAACCAAAATCAGGAATATTTTCAAGCAAAAACAAAGACTACTAAAAGAGAAATAGATAATTAAAAAAAGTTACCAAAAAACCTGATTTCAATTTAAAAGAAATTTCAGCCTAAGAACCTAATAATAATTAATAATAAGTAATATAATAATAATAAATAATAGTAAATAATATAATAATAATGTAATAATAATAAATAATAAAATGATAATAAATAAAAAATAATACTAAATAATAATAAAACAACGAAATTTGGCAGAAAGTAAAATATTGCAGAAGAAAATGCTGAATGCAAATTATGAAAAAGTTAAAATTATCGACTAGAATTAAATTTCCACCAATGACAAAAATTTTTCCTAAATAAACTCATAAATTAATAAATTCCCCAAATTTTTTTATTAAAAATTATAATTAGAAAAGATAAAATTACTTAGGCAATTTTCTCAAATAACCATGTTAATCATTTAACTAGATACTAAGTATTGAATATGAAACATCTTTGGTTCAACAATTTATTTCACACAGTGAAAGAAAATGCCATTGAAACCAAAATAAGATTCCAATGAGTAAGATTCCAAAAAGTATTTTCGAGAAATAGTTTTCGCAGGGAATTGATTTTAATAGAAATCACTTTATATAAATTCTTATTTGTTTGGCTTTGAAAATGGATAAGAAAAATAAAAAAATATAACAAAAGGAATGGAATGTGTTGGCTGTACATAATAAATATTAATAAGAAACAAAAAATCATAGAAATTTATTAAAAATTATCTCTTTCAGAAAAAAATTCATAAATTCCACCACGAATGATCGATATTTTATTTATATTATTGTTCCTTACTGTCATCAACCACTATAAACAGTTTCTGAATGAAAGTCGTAAGTGAACCTGAAAATTTTTTTAAAAAATTTTTAAGATCAATATAAATCTTTTTGGCTACAGCAAATCTTAACTTTTTTTTGTATTCTCCTCTTTTTATGACTATTTCTATTGAATCGATTAAATGATTTGTAAAGTTTATAAAATGATAAAACTTTATAAATCCAAATTTAAAGATTAAATTAAACTAATTAGCCAAAATAAATATTAATGGAAACATGGAAACATGAAAGTAATTATGAAATGAGAGAAAACAAGAAAATAAGAATAAGAAGACAATGTATAAAAAAAATAAAATGACGAACTTGATATCTTCTCAAGGAATTTCGGTGGTTTCCCTCTAGCGATAAAAACTGCGTAAACAGGAAGGGCTGTCAACATAATTCCGATACCGATCGCTGCAAAGAAAAAACTACACTATCACTACTTGAATATTAAAGATAACAGAATAATTTCAACAAAAGTATTTTAAATGCAAGGTAAAAATAATATGACCGATCGCTAAACAAAAATTTAAAAAGATAAAACTACTTACCCGTATCTTTCAATGAGCCAATAATGGGAATGACGACTAGTGCTATACATCCGATAAGGAAAATTATTGGGAAGAACAAATTTACCTATAAATTACCAACCAACAGATCATTTCTGCCAATTTGAAGAAATAAAAATAAGAAAAAGAAGAGAAAAACTAATTAAAATTTGCTGTTCAAGATTATAAGAAATTTATGAATTTTTGTCCTTCAGATAAAATAACCATCAAACTGCAATAAGTTGGCAAAAAACCTTTATTGGTCGTTCAGCATTTGGCATGGTTTTTCGTAGCCAAAGTAAGGCTGCTATAACACAAATGATTGCTAACCAGTAAACAATTTGTATATAATTGATCAACGAATATATATTATTCGATAAGGACAAAAATGCAATGGATAGCAAACCCTAAAGAAATTCTTTTGAGAAAAAAACATCCGAATGAAAATTTCGAACAAAGAAAAAAATTAAAACAGCATTACATCCTTTTCATTTTTTTAACAATCTTCGGATGCCTCCGAAATCCGAAATCAGTCGCCTTGTTCATTGTTTTCCCTTTTTTTGGATTTTTCTCCATTATACATCGCCTAGCCAAATTAAATTGAAGTTCAAAATAACAGATATATTTAAAATATGATTTAAAATGAATCTTTTAAACTGTCCTTACTGTAAAAATGACAGCTGGAATTGGTGTTCTTGTGTCTTTATTAACCATAGTCAGGACAAGTGGCATGTGGCCTTCCCGTGCTCCCACGAAGAATAACCTAAAATGGAAAATAAATATGTAAAACATGTCGATTCAATCTAGATCAGACAAACTTTTGGGGGTACTCAAGTTCTTGAATGCAATAACCACAAAATTTCGAACAGAGTTTAACAAAAATGCAAAAGTATATGTAAAATATTACTTATATATATATAAATATACTTATATATATATATACTTATATATATATATGAAAAAATATATATATATTTTTATATATAATTATATATTTTATATATATATATATATAAT
>UYYG01000221.1:0-31280 GCA_900625125.1 Dracunculus medinensis | reverse complement strand
ACTTGTGGATAAAGATTCCATCTCTGTCACCAATTTTCTGTAAAATGAACCAAATCTTGTAAAAGTATATAATAGTTAAGCGATAATGCCACATATTTCAGGCACAAACAGTTCGCTGAATGGACCCACAAAGCATATTCTTTAAGAATTCTTTGAGCCATTTCTTTCAGAATTTAACGAATTGATAGAAAGGAAAATAAAATATTTCTCTCTTGCTACCAGCAATCTTACAACAGCATATAAATATTTTGAGCGATTCTATTGTGAAGCTACCGGTTGTGCTCCGCTATTAAAAGCATTCGTCAGGTGATAGTGATTTTAGAATTAATAATGATCTATAGTAAAATAAGTCTAAGTACCAAGAAAATATTCAGACGTATGAAATGCAGTTTGAAATTTCCACGTCTATCTCAACATCCGCACAACAAGCCTGGATCATTCTAGTTGGAATCGGCAATAGAAATGAGCTAAAGAAAGGAATTCACTACAATTTATTGGCATTTTCAAATAAATGGGATTTCATCAAATCTTTACAAGGATCAGTTCAATAAAATCCACGCAACTCATATGAGCAATGCCAAATTGATATCGTTTGCAGAATTTTTGCCTTCTTTCGTATTCATTTCTTGCATGGTAGGAAATGATTTTTTGAATTTTGCAACTATTATGCTTGCTATATGCTATATGCTTTAAATATTTTATATATTTTAATATTCGTCGAATATTTTGATAAATTACTTCGCTTTTTCAATGCGATTTTTAGGATTAATTAATTGCCGAAATTGGATTAAATTTTGTTTCATAAATTCAGAAGTATTTTCGAATATTTTGAAAAAACTTTGAAAACTTTATTTTTAGGAAAATTTTCAATTTTTGAAAAATATTTTTTAATGAATCTTATGAATAACAATTAAATTAATTAGATTAGATTAAATAAAAGGTTTTTTTTCAAGACAATGCCCCTGCGAATGAAACCACAAGACTCTCAAAGCTTAGCGTTATGAGACAGAGCTCCACAAGTATCCACCTTCAAACAATATTTCTTCAAACAGCATTTTGAAGATATAAAAGTTATAATAAGCGATAAGGCCTACTTCAAAAGGGGGCATGTCATATTCTTAGTGAATTCTGCCCATATTAGAATCTGATTGATTGATTGAAAGATAAGGATAAATAATAGATCCCTTCCAAACCTATTGGCAGATGGAAACAAGCTTTTGAATATCGATGCATTGCAAAAAAATTCTGAAAAGCATAGTAAATATTCAAGCATGAGAGAAAGAAAACCAATTTCCAAAGAATAGCACGGCTACCTCCGCAAATTAATTAAATTAAATCGGTTGGAACCGGTAATATGTATTCATCAAATCGGTGCTATGCAGAAACAACCTCAATAAAATCCATACAGCTCATACCATTAATTATATAAATCAAGATATTTCTGTCATGATCGGACCACATTGTGTTTTGTAGAAAACGAGTGGGGAGCAGTCAGTGAGTACTGGACATTTAGATTTTATATTTGAATTTTTTACTGCATTATTTCTTTGTATTAGGCAATTACTTCGCTTTATTTTCTTGTATATATATTTGTATCTCCTAATAAAAGTTTAATTACCCAAGTTTGAGGTTCGCAACGAGGAAAGTAAGAAGTATGAACGTTGGCCGCAGAGTTTTACAATACTAATAAAAAATAAAAGTTCTGCTGGCTTTTCCACCCGATTTGCTTTAATTCTTATTTATATCTCTTTTTTCAATATAGTAATGAGAAGGATTTTCAGGTGATGATAAGCGGTCTTATCCGTAATTCAAACTGATACACTGCTGGATTCTTCTTATCTCCTCGAATCTCCAAAAAATCAATTTTTACTCAAAGTTTTCATCATCATTGATGAGCTAAATAAAAAAGAAATGCTTGGCGAACAGCGCCACTAAAACGACGGTTCAATGCGAGTTGAATCTATAGTGACTTCGCTTTGCAAATGAACTAATTGACTGCGAGAGATAAGAATACCATTGCTCTAGAAATTTGCGCTTATCAATTAGATCATTTAATTTCCGAGTTTAGTCTTGCAGGAATCGACTTTTTTATTTAGCCTATTTCGTAGCCGAGGTAGCAACGTGCATAAAGAGATGTAGTAGAGATGATTAAGGTATAGTTTTTCAATTAGAATATACCTGGAACTGGCCAGGTATATCCTTTTAAGTATGTCATATGATATACTTATAGGAATGACAGGAGTTATGAATCATTATTTCCTAGATTTTCCAGCACTTTTCTAGACGCAAAATGCATTTTCTAGTTTTGTAGTTTTTTTTTCATTTTAGACAATAACAATATTTTGTACTCTGCTCACTGCATCGTACAAGAAAACGAAGAACAGGCCTTTCGAAGGAGGATTGCTAACACAAACATTCAAAGCCATGTGCCATATTTTCTGCTTTTATTACTTCATTTAATTGCTTGCATGCAAAGCCATAAATCATAGGAAATATATAAGTCAGTATGTAGACATGTATTATGTATTATTGAAATTTGTATCAAATGTTTCGTCTTTCGTTTCGTTTTTTCAATTTTCTTAGCAGCACTCGTTTTTGTTTTATTTTTATCTTTTTATTATTTTTATGCGATTTTTAGGCGATTTATTTTTATGCCCTAAACTATATAAAAGCTTATTTCTTTGCTTAATATTATCATCTGTTAATTTTTAATATTTATTTGAATAATAATATATTAATAATTATATTATTAATTTTCACATGGCTGTTACATAGGCTATGAAATAGATTGAATAAAATTTTGATTCTTGAAAGAATCTATGAATGTAAATGTTCTAATTGGGATTTGTATTTTTAAGTCGAGATTATAGGTAGAATTGGTGAAAAATAGTAAGTAATAGTTTTAGTTTCTTTTTCTTTTACTACCTGGTTAAATAATCTTCTTTGTGCCTCTCCTGTTCGGAGAGCAATTGGTTCCTCTAGTTTATCCTTTGCCGCTGTTGTTATTCGGGCTTCTTCATTGCCCTCTTCACTTACTTCCAGTGGATAAAATAAGTCGATTGGTCGATTAAAGAGTTTTCCATTTGGAGTTCGCACCATTGCATTTTTTATCCTTCAATCTTTTCCGGTATTGAGTCCTTGGATCTTTACTATCTTCCACATACACCTTAGACATGAGTGGTCAAAGGCTTATAGCTCCCACTCTCATTGGCCATGTTTCGCAGCCATATAGCAAGATCGAAAGAATGGAGCTATAAGGACGCGAATTTTTATCTTTATGGCGATTTCGCGAAGATTCCGGCAATTAATTGATAAAAATAGGCATTTTATCAACATCTTGTATACAAGACGAAAATACTTTCGCTTTACTTGAATTGATTTTGAGTCCAATTCTCGCTGCAATTGTTGGCACATTATTTAATATTATTTGCATTTCCTCATAACTCAGCAAAAAGGACTACATCATCAGCAGATCTATGATGCTATGTTCTGGACTGATTTGCACACCGAAAAGCGATGTCCATTATCCAGTCTATCGTTGAATATTATGGGGAAAGGACGCAGCCCTGACAGACACCAGTTTTTATTTCGAAGGAGTCTGTCAATTCCCCATATACACAGACTTGCACCAGGGTATGCTGATAAAATTCCTCTATGAGCCGAATGATCTTCTCTGGGACATCGTCACATTCCATCACTTTCCAGAGCATTGCTCTATCGAATCGAAAGCAGCTGCAAAATCGATGAAGAAAGTGAGGGTAGGTTGCTGGTATTTGAAGCGATGTTCCAGCATTTTTCTTAACGTAAATATCTGGTCAGCACAACCGCATCCTCAGTCCAGCTTATTTAGGACGCATTCTGCTATCTCGTGTTGCCATAAATCTATTTAGCAGAAACGAGAAGAGAAGAGAAGCGAAAATTTCAGAAGATGTCCAGTAGTCTGACTCTCCAGTAATTGTCGCAGTACGTCCTATCATTTTTCTTAATTTGTTGAAGGTGAGTTATGAACGATGATGGACAACATTTGAACATTTGAAAAGTTGGGCTCGAAGAATATCTCCGGGAGTTTTATTGGCCTTAAGCTTATGGATTATAGAGATTATTTCCTTTTCTGTTGGTGGCTAACAATTGCAAACGTAAAGCTAATGGGCAAATCAGTTATATTTGGGACAATAGATAGTACATCGTGGTTAAGTTTGGTCTCAAAAAATTCTTTCCATTTTGCTCCACCTTGACAGCTTTAATAGGCATCCCATTAATATCCCGTACCATTTAATTAACCCCTTCTTGAGTTATAGTTGCTTTGTGGAGAAAGCGAAACAGTTTCCTATTATCACCTATCCGAGCTACCGACTCCATTCTCAAGGCCATATCGATCCAATAGCGATTTTCGTCCCGTCGTGCTGCTGTCATTGTAATTCTCCGAAGTCACGATCTCCTGATATTCGGGCTTTGGCAACTTTTTCAGATAGCTGCACAGTTGTTTTTCAGATAGTTGCACAGTTGCTTCCGACACCCAACTAGCGCACTTCCTACTAGTATACCCTAGAGTGGAAGTGGCTGATATTTGTAGGCATTTAGTCTTTAGTTGGGATCAGTGTTCGTTCGCCGTTCCAGAGGACATTGATTTCATTGAGGTGTTTCAATAATGCAGTTTGAAATGCGCTTATCGTCCCGGATCTTTTAATTTGAGATAGTGAAAGATCTCGGGATACGTTTTTTCTTACGACTTATCAGTTTTATACGAATCTTGGCTCGAATACAATATGCTCTGGCAGCTATAGCAAACACCTTATTTCGTTCGCGAGCAAATTCTGTTTACGCCTTGGACTTTTATTATTATTAGCGCATCAATGTACATTCATCGCATGTACCACCGCTTGAGAAATAACATTCGCACGTCGCCAAAGAGATCTGACCCTTTCAATATTTGGGGATTAAAATAGAGGTGGGTCCCCACCAGCCAACCGGATTTTTGACATTATGACAGGTTTACGCCTGTCAAAGACAGAGGATAGAGATAAATTAAATTAAATTTAAAAGATGGTTACTTTAGAGATGGAAAGTTTGGAGATGATATAATAAATGAGAAAAAAAATTTTAAGGGGAAAAAAAGAAAAAAAACTTATCTGACTCGTAGATTCGTAGATGATAAATAATAATTAGTAGATCATAAGATAATAATATGATAATATAGCGATAAAAAGAAATATCTTTTTTTTTAAATTTTATTGATTAATGAGCTGAGCGCCTTTTCGACATAACCCCTCATAGAGGTAGAGATTTTAAGGTTATACGATTAATATCTAAATCATGAATCTAATAAATGCCAAGGAAATTATTCTTGATCGCCTTTGCTTTTTCATATTTGGCTATTCCTTCATTAAATCCTTCATCATTAGAGAGATAACGAGAAGTTCACTTACATTCATAACCGTTTCATTGAAGATAATTTTCGTTTCTTCATTTTTCAGAGCTTTTTCAATTCCATTGACCGATAATATTATATTATCCACATAAATATTGTTCTTTATTTCGGAGGCTATCTCTGTCTCTTGCCGTAAGTTTCCCGATGGTAATTAAGTGAGGTCGATAATAAAAAGGGTGATAAGATACTTCCGAGGGGAACTCTTTTAAAACGATAATATTTGATAATATTTTCTTCAATTACATCTTCGTTAGTAACGTGTAACCAAAGAAGTCGAGCAGAATCTCTATCTTCTGGGTATAATTGTATCCGTAAAAATGCCTTTTCAATATCTAAGACTGATAGCAAGACTGGCCTCGGTATAGCACTTCATTCAAACTCTTTTTTTCTTGAAGGTGTGCTGACGCGTCATATATAATACTTAGTTTAGTAGTGTTTTTATCTGGAGTTAGTCCACTATGATGCGGTAAATAAATGTCCACCAATGTCCACCTTTTCATTGGAGTCTGCGTCTTCGATTATATCTAATTTAATAATATAGGTTGAGAATTGATTCCTGTTGCAATCGTTTGACCAGACTGCTTAGACGCCCCAAGCATGTCCAAAATTGTTGCTTAATGTATCCTTTCCATGGCCATCGCAGCTGATATCTATCGTTATATTTTATTATGAGTCTCCTAAATTGTTTCAGTGCTTGGTAATTATCGTCGACCTTAGGTCCTGGGTTTTAGTTTTTCGATTTTATTCAGTTGTACAATTTTGAAGAAATGATCTGCTCCAGTTAAGATGTCGGGTCTTCTCCAATAATTTTTTAAATTCATCGTTTGATTAGCCATCGGTATTTTAATTTGTTGGTCGAATGTTCTATTAAATTAGCGCATATTTCGATTACCTCATCTTCCTTAATTCATACACTGAGTTGCGCCTGAATGGCTCTAAATAATTTAGGGTTTCTAATACCGAAAGCTTAATTCTTCAGTTCATCAGTTCATAAGTTTAGATAATTATGACCCAGTGTTCAAATGGTGCTAATGTTTCTTCCTTTCTTTCTGGTTGTGATTGGTCAAATATAGTTATTAGCTATCTCCAGCAAGGATTCTTTACCTTATTTCTTAATTACTGCATTCGTTTGAGTTATCGTTGTCAGATTATAATTAGTTGAATAATCCTCCAATTTAATGTTCTTTGTTTGTTTGATTCTTGTTAAGGCATAACCTTTCGTTCTCATGTGGTCAACTTCTTTTTTCGCATAGGGCACTACTATGAGAAGCTTTGCAATAGAAATATTTTACCTTTCTTTTACATTCGTTGCCTTGATGTACCTTCAAACAAATAGTATGTACATTTTTTCATCTCCTCCTTAAGACGCTTCAATCGAGTATTTGCTGTAGGATATACTTGACATTCCCAATGATTTTGATTACAAAACGGTCTTCTTTGTCTGATTTCGCTTTTGATTGCTGTAGGATAAGGAATTTTTTTTTCGTTGTGGATAATTGCTAATGTTGATTTTTCATTGTAGCCTATCCAATTAAAAATACCGAATTATTTATCGAAACATTAAAATATATAAAATATTTGAAGTATAATAAAAAATTTCAAAAGAACCTTCACCATAATATAATAATATAAACACCATAAAGTCGTAATGTTTGGAAGTCCTTGTGGCTCCATCCACAAGAGCAAAAAATTAATGATTTGCTTTGATCTGCTAACTTGTTTTTAACAATGCTTAGGTGTAGAGTATGAAATGGCTTTGTCGAATATTCGACGGTCACCATAATATTAGGCTTTCGACTATATTTGAACGTAGCAGATTGAAAAAACTTGATAGCACATAATCGAAATTGCCTTTCTTCAAGCTGTCCATGGAAAATTTTGTATTGATTTTCACGGACACATATATGTGCGATATTGCCCGTCATGCCTTCCAGAATGAAAAAAATCATAGTAAATTCTAAGACTTTTTTGTGTACCTTCTCCGTTCGCGTGGATCCGTTGATCTGTGGCAATGAAATAGTATTATATGCTGAATTTCCAACCAATACAGAATCGTCACTGACAGCCAATTTTGATAGTGTCTACATAATTCAACAATCTATCAGAAGAGTGATTTAGAATAGCGTTATGTTAAATTAATATTATTATATTATATTAATAATGAATATATATATTAATAAATATGGTTGGTACTTGGCCAATCTACCTTTAGGCTATTTCAGATTTAGAATATAAGTGAGTGTTTATTCCACCTAAAGGAACGATGAAATTGCAAACTCAGGTAAAGTGAAAAATTATCCAATTGCTACAATGACTGCTGCAAAAGCTTTTTCTGTGCTGGAATAAATGATTGAAATTATAAGAATTAATGTGAAATTGCTTGTTGTCAATTTTTCTTGGAATCTCGCTAGCTCGCCACATCCAAAATTACTCACATCACAAATCAACGCAAAAGCAAGTCGAGAAGCCGAGAGCTTGTCGAAGGTTTCCTATCATTCTTTGAACCATTCAAAAGATATGACCTTATTTTTAAGATTTTCTTTTTTCAAGAACCTTCGCTATTACTGCTTATGATTCGCTATGACTCGCTTCACTGGCTTATCGCACTGAAAAAAACATATTAGGGATTCTTTAAATAGAATTATAGGTGAGTTCTCAACACCATCCGGATTTCTGGATTGGACTTCTGCAGTGGGCAGAACCTCAACATCGTTACTCCTGTTGCGCCATAATATTCTCTGAGTAACCCAATGAGCTATTTTATTCTTTTTTACTTCCATCGTTTCGATACATTACAGCTCGATGAAACATGGTGACTTGGTCGAATTCGAGATCGAGTTATTCTCAATCCTCTGTGGTAATCATCTCGCCACTAAGCTAGTGCTTCAATATTCGATATAATAATATAATAAGTGAATATGGTGTTAGTATCTATGCTGTAAAGTCTGAACAATAAGTGAAAAAATAATTCAATAAAATATTTTAAAATAAAATAACAATATTCTGATATAATATAATAAAATTTAAATCGAAATAACAATATTCTGATATAATATAATAAAATTTAAATCGAAATAAAATTTTTTTGATTTAAATTTCTGTTTTATATTTGTAATCTGCGAAAATAGTTCCTGTCCTGCGTTTAAAATCGCAACTTCATAATTTACCTTCATATTTTATCACAAATGAAAATATTTAGCATTAAAGAGATGAATATATACCTAACAAAATGAATATTTTTTAAAAGTGGAAATATTTTAAGAGGTTGATAAATAAATACTTGCAGATATTTGTTGCTATATCATGCTATATCATCAAACAGTTAATAAAGAGAATGCTTGAATTTTCGAGGTGAAGAAAAACCTTCCATACCTTCCATCATTCTTACAGACCCAATCATAAGATTCAAGATTTATGCAATTATTTTTTTGCCCTCATGGTCAAAACTCGCTCAAATTGTTTGTTTTGTTTGTTTTATATGGCTGATTAACCAATAAGACAAATGTTGTCAATCAAATAGATCATTCATTTAGTCAATCATTTATAAGGATCCTGTGCACTACTAAAATTGCAAATTTTATCAAATTTTACCTAACGTCTAAATAAAACAAGGAATTTTGGAATATATTAGTGGATTTTAAGTAATCTATTAATTTGCCAACCATTTTTCAAAAAAAAATAATATCAGGATTTCAGTTTCAACCTACAATTTCAGCAAATGGCATGATAATAGCAATGATGATAATAGCAATGATCTATTTTCTACATTTTGTTCCGATTTTTTTTTGATCTATTTTCTATTTTTTTTTCTATTCCCATTTTTTTTTTGTTTCTCATTTCCAAAAGAAAAAATAAAGAAAAAAGTAAAATGTTATCAGCGTTTTTTTATTTTTTCATTTTTGTTTGATTGTAATTTTCCATCTTCATGCAGCCATTTTTTGTTCCAAATCGAATGAATAGATAAGCATCACAGAACTCTCTGAAAACATAAACATAAAATTAACTTATAAAAATTCATGTAGAAAATTCTTTAAAACCTTATCAGAATTATTCGTAGCAAAGCAATATTTTGGTGCAGTGCTAGTAATGATGCGTCCTTATACTTCACTTTTAACATTATTTCTTATCTTCATAAGTAAGTTATCAATTACTTTAATATCATTTCCATGATTTTTCATTTATTCTTACATAATAAACCACATAGTTGATAATGATCTATAAATTTTTATGTGTAAGAGCAATCAACATTAGTGTCTAGATAAGATAAGTAAATCTGCTGCTTGCTAAATAAATAAATTCTAAAATCGCCAATAAGAATTTTTGGCGATAAAAATACAGATTAGTACCATTGTCTGGATTTTTAAATGAGTTTTCTCTTGCTGGTAATAGAATTTCGGACACTCCAAATTGAGCAACAACGCAATGAGCCGTTCTATTCTATTTTTTGTTTTTCTCCATTAGACGATAGTGCGCAGCGAAAAGTGGTGCATCGGCGATTGCCAATCCACGTTTCGATTCTTGGCAAATTATTATGCTGCTAAGCCACCGACTTACCAGCAAGTATATCAATGATAGGTTCTATGCTGTTTGCAGTACTAATTCTCTTTCCGACATGAAACCAGCGAAAGTGAAAGTGCATTAGCCCTTTTGTGTGGTGCGGATGACATCTCAAAGTTGTAGTTATTTGCTGGTTCCAATAATTTGATCTCTTTCAATTTTAAAAGATATCTTTAATAGTTTTAAAAAATAATAATTCTTTTATGAAGTACAAAATATTGCGCATAAATTCAAGAAAATTTTTCAACCACCTTTCGTCAATGACATTCTTAAATTCTTGAACAATTTTCCAAATCTTGGTGCAATGTTTGAAAAAATCTTGGCCTTCGTTATAAAATCGTATCGTAAAAAAATCGCAAAAAACGTCTCGAGAATAGTGAATTTATATTTCGACCTTTTGAAAATAGAAAATGTAAATGATCCGGTCTATGTTCTTCCAGTGGAACTTTCTTTATAGAAATGAAAAAATGAAGCAAAAAAATTTAAAAAAGTATATTGAAGAAGTATATTAATATTAAAAGTAAAATCTATTTCAGGTATAAATGTTTCATTTTCGTCAGGTAAAATCATTTCAATCGCTTTTATTTATTTCATTTGCAAGTTTGTTTGGAAATTTTTATTTAAAATTAAAAATAAAATTAAAATTAAAATAAAAAATTTAAAATATTTTAATTTTTTAGATATGTTTGAAAAGTCTTGCATTTGTCCTTTATTTCATTTTTTACTTATTGCTTATCACTAAAAACTTTTTTCAATTCAAATTCGTTTCAGGTGATCCTTTTGCGTTAACATTTTTTCTTTTCTTTCTTTCTGTAGATTCACAGGATTTATTTAATTATTTCGAATTCAGTATTCGATTTCAACAATATGGTTATGTGTAGCTTTTCTTCCACTCTCTATTCTTTTGTTCCTTATGGTTGCTACTGCGGTTTTGGAGGCTATGGTACACCGATGGATGAAGTTGATAAGTAAGACCAAATATTTAGTAATATTATATTTAAAAAGCCTTAACAAGGTATAAATAAATTTAAGACGATGTGACTGTTGCAAATTCCATTAGCAATTGAGGCAAAGAACTGCAATATAAGGTGTAGTTTTCATAATAAAAATCCATTTAATAGAGATCATTAATGAATAGTTTTGAGGCTGAAGGTTCATTCAAAAAAGTGGGTGAATATGCTCATAATAAGTTTATCCGCCATAACCCCAAATATTGTACGAATACGAATTTGTATTTAAGGTGTTGCCAAACTCATGACAATTGTTATGGAGATGCTCTTGCTAAATGTTACAACATAACCTCTCTTCTGTATTTGTGGCCTTATTCCTGGTCTTGTCCAAAAACAGCTGAAGGAGCAGTTCAAACTAAAACTGGCAATTCTCCCAGATGCAAAAATACGCTTTGTAAGCATTACTATTACAGAAATATAATAAACTATATACTATTACTATGTATAATATACTATTACAGAAATATAAAGTAATTATATATTAAATGATAGTTAGTTCCAATGCTAATTTGCTTCTTTTCCACGAAGTAACGAAAATTGTTTCTGCAAACTTCACAACTTCACACCTTTCTTAATTCTAAAATATGAATTTAGTTGATAATATATATTCTAGACCACCCAATAAAAACAAAAAGAATCGGAAAATGCAATTTCAGGGAATCCATGCGGCCAGGCGTTATGTGAATGTGACCAGAAAATTGTTGAATGTTGGGCCAATGTTTCCACAACGCCACCAAGCGAAAGACTAAAATGCAATGAAATGGAAACGACTACAGTTTTACCTAACATGCCTTCAACACTCTTGTAAAATTAAAATTATTAAAATTATTTCGTCGAAATATAAAATAAAAATTTATTTGGATCACCAATAAAAATCAACGATTCAACGATTTGTGGACAATTAAATAAAATGAAATTATTTTCATGTGAATTTTATTCGATATTAGTGTACTTTATTCCATTATACAATTAACTACGAAAAAAACACAAAAAACTGATTCCAAATGCTTAGGATCTACTCATACTTTCATTTCCATCGACTCACTGATGAAGCCCCTTCCAATAGATAGTAATGCCAGTCAAATCAGCCATAGTAAATGCTTAACGATAAATGTTAGAAGGGTACTTACAAAAAACCAATAAAAGCACTGCTGAAAGTGCTATCCTTGAATTAAATTTCCCAGGCCAGTTTCATAATTAAATCTTCAGCTATTCTGAATTCAAATCAATTTAACAGCTATATGTTAATGCTATTGTTGGTTTGGCTTGCTCCGCTTGCTCGTCGGAATTTGCCGATAGAAATAAAAGAGAATTCCAGAATTGTGCGACTTTGTAAGATATATTTCCTCCTGTCTGGTGTAAACCTTAGCTCTGGTACTCCGAGCTGAGCAACAATGCACTGACTTTTTTTATTCTCTTCTAGTTTCATCGTTTGGCAACAAATCAAAACAACATCGTTTCGCTTGATAATAATTGATACAAGAGCCAAGAAACATCCTTAAAACAATGATCTAGTCATTATGATTCATTTAAGCCATAATCCTCTTCTGCTCTTCAAAAATCACTCAAAAATCAATCACTTTTTTTATGTTTGGCTGACAGCATTGATTAACAGAATATCTTTAAAGGTTATCTATCATACAGATGTACCCACATGAGTCGTACTTTTTGCAAAGTTCGAAGAAAATTATTATCAATAATAGCGCCTAAATTAAATATGGTCATTGGTGCTTTATTAATTTGCCATTTTTTTATTAAAAATTTTTCAAATTATTTTGTGCTGAATTTTATAGCAAATGAATGTTTGAAATAAAATATCTAAATTTCAATTTCATGCTAAAACTTCAGCAAATGATAAACTGATAAACTAATAATACAAACAGTAATGATCTAATTTTCTTTCGATTTAATTTCTTTTTTCAATGACTCGTTTTCTCTTTTATTTTTGTTTTTCAAATTTCATAGGAAAAAGGCAAAATAGTATCAATTGCATTTTTTTAGCGTTTTTTCATTTCTGCTTGTTTTCAAATTTCCATTTTCATATAATCATTTTTTTTCCATATTAAATGTATAGAAATATATAAGACATACCTCAAAAAATAAATATCTAACATAGAAAATCAGCAGTTCGACTTCGCTAGAGATCATCTGTTTTCCAAAGCAATTTTTTACTACAGTTCTATTAACATTTTCTCTTTATAATCCACTGTTAACACCATTCTCTTGATAAGTATGTTATCAAGCTTTTAAGTATCATTTTCATGAATTTTCATTTTTTCTTATATAATAAATTATATTGTATAAATTATATAATAAATTATATTGTTAATTTTTTTTTGAAAGCATTCACCTTTGCTGGCTAAGTTCACGTAGCTAGCTTATCTAACTAGACAAACATATCGGAAAGCTCCATGACAACAGAAGATGAGTTGCAAGCATTTTACGGATTTTTGGACATGTTCAATATTGCCGGAGTTGAACTTCAGTTTCGATGCTTCAAATTGAGCAACAACGCACTGAGCCAATCCGCTCTCCTTCTGCTTCTCGTGGTTTTAGAATACTTCGATGAAAAGTGGTGCGCCAGCGGATTTATTAAATTTTTTCTTTTCGGCGACAATTATCTTGAGCCACAGAAGTACGAGCCAATAAATATAGTTAAATAAGCAGATTGTAAGCTATGGCAGACTGCTTCAATAGTTGCTGCTTCTCTGTGTGCAGCTCTCTTTTCGATGTCTAACCAGCCAAGTGAATGTTGCACTGGCACTTTGTTTGTTTAATGTGTATGGTATCACTAAAATTGCATTGATCTCTAAATGGTGCAAAATCTACTTCTGCTTATGCATTTCAATATTCTGATCCCATTAATTCTTGAAAGATTTGCTTAATAGGGCCAAACAGTTCTTCTCGCATAAAATGCGATATATTGCATCTAAATTAGAGAAAATTCTTCCACCACTTTTTATCAATGACATTCTTTAGTGTTTAATAAATATACCAAATCTTTGAGGCAAAATTTGCAAAAATTTTGATCTTCATGGTACCATGAATAAGGCATGCAGTATTATATGTTTTATGCTTAGATTATTTGAAAACCTTAAGAAAACCTTCCTTATTGAAATGCATTTTTTCATTAAATCGAACAGTTTATTCTAAAATAAAAACTTACAAAGAACAGAAATATTTTTCACATCCTCGCAACCCATTTAACTAAAACGAATAAATTGAAATTATATAAATTAGAATTTAAAAATAATTAAATGGATATTGATAATTGATAAAATACTTATGAAATTTTACATTAAACTGGATTGTTCACTGTAGTATTTAAAAGTCTAATGCTGCTCTTATAAGTGAAAAAGAAAGAAGAGAATGGAATTCGTGCATTTATCCGCATTACCGACTTTGGTTGAGAATCTCTTGTAAAATAAATTTTTGAGCGCAAAACCAACCATTCTAATGAGATCATTTCTAAGAAAAGATCCGAAGGAGTAGATAATATTGCCATCAGCGATGTCAATATAATTTTTGAATAGCAACGTTATTCAAATATTATTGAATTTGATAATGATCGAATATTTCGAGAAGACTTCCTTAATACTACTGTTGAATCTTTTTAAATTATATTGCCCACTATTTCTGATTAATTTCACTAGCTTTTCACTAGCTGTAAGGCAAATTTTCTCGAAATAGCATTTGGTAATAGGATTGTAGGTGAACCACGTGCATTAGCCGGTTCTTCAAATAATATATTTACTCCAGTTTGAAGTGAATTTCTACCATCGATATTTCCCATTAAGCGACTCTCCAATTAAAATTCAGCTTATCAGAATTAGTAAAAATAGCGAAATCGGATGATAATTTAAGTTCATATGGAATATGTTTGATAAAGGAACGAGCTAATATGAAAATTGTGTTGTGATTCGCTGAATTGTAAGCAGTATGGAAAATAATTCTTCAGAATACAGTAAACGAATAAAAATAAACTTAAAAAAGAGATCAAAATGCTCTGCAAAAAATATTGCCATAATTTACATTTGATGTTTGCAAGATTGCTTTTTTGTGATTGTTCAGCTGAAATGAATAAAAGCGGGAAATAACTAGAATGAAAATACATAATTGAATTATTTCTGTAATAATTACATTTCTGCAACAAAAAATTGGCTGAGCGACCGATTTTTCCAGAGTGTTTTTTTGCCAGTGGAAAAATATTCAGCGATTTATGAAATAACAATTAATAAAAAGCATTATGAATAATAATTATTAAAAAAATAAATGTTTATCATTTAAAATTATTCTTGCTTTATTCGATATTCGACGGTTCCATTATTATATTATCTTGCTACAAATAGAAAATGTAATGATTTTTGACGGTGCTTAAGGTCCTAATTGCATTTCCGATAACTGTCTGGTGAGAGAATTGAACCAACGGAGATATCCAAAAATAATGAATGGCTATTATTAGGTGATTTTCACTTATTAAAGGGAAGATCATTAGTATTCACAAAGTTAGCCAGCCTTATTACACAACAGTTATTTGATAAAAAAGCTATTTGATTCAAATAATTCAATTCAATAATTCAAATAAAAATGATCCAGAATTCAAAAAAATTAATAACTAGACATGTGAAATTCACAAAAGTGAATGCTTGAGCTCTGATTCTAAAGAATAAAAGGCGATTTAATCAAAACCACAAAATGATGAGAGTCATTTCCTTATAATTTGCATTCCTCCGATGCTATTTTTTAAAATTTTTTCTATTATTGGCAATATATTTCATGATGAAGCACATTGCCAAAATAATAACAAAGCTTATGACAAAGTTCCAGCTTCGTAATTTCCCATCATAATTGATCATAAGCGCAAATTTAATATTTTTGATAAATGCACAGATATTTGTCGATATAGAATACACAAAATGAACAGATTTGTCATTTGTTATTTGAATGGTGAAGGATGAACGAGAAATTTGGAATTGTAGCACGGTGATTTTCGGAGGTCACTCGACTTTCATCACTTGACATCTTCATAATTATTCTGCAAGTTAAATGAATTTCAAACCTTGAGAACCTTGAGAACCACATCGTCCACCTCACCTAACGAAAACAGAGAATGGAGTGGGTCAGTGGGTTATTACTTAATATCAGAAACTGAGTTTTACTCTCGGCAGAGAAGTATATCTGCTCTTCAAAATTCCGCGTGATGCTGGCGACTTACTAATATTTCTATCGCTAGCGATTTTCCTGGCCTATGCATTCACTGCAAACAGAAAGCGGATAATCGGCAATGAAAATATTATTAAAAATATTATATTATATTATAATATTTCGATAATAAAATATCGAAAATATTTAAAAAAATATCATCGAAAATTTTTTTATAAATGCTATGGTAATAGCTGCGAAATAATATCCTTTCTTTCCATTTTCCAATTCACCTTTCCTTCTTAATTTCTAGAGAATTTTTATTTAATTTCTAGAAAATAAAAGAATTTTTTTATTTTTCATTTTCGTAATAAAAACCCTTAAATTTTCAAAATTTTTTTCTACATTTCTTTCGTTTTTGCACGTTTTGAAAATTTTTATTTGCAACCAATTTTTTTTACATCGAAGAGAAAATGCCACCAAACTATAATAAAAAAAAACATATATAAGTATATGAATAATAAAATATGAAATTTTGAGTAAAAAACTTTTGAAAAAAACTTTTGAAACTTTTGAAACTTTTAAAACTTATACTTTGATAAGTATAGACTGAAATTAATTTCAGGTGTGGCTGTTTCTTTTGAAAAGTACGCCAAAAATCGTTCACAAATTAACCAAACCATCATAGGTGCAATGCATAAAGAATGCGATGTTACGGTTCAATTTTTGTTCTTCTCTTGAAAAGTAAATTAAAGGCTTCTATATAAGAATAGAATTGCATCGAGAGGCTTGAAAATATCTCAGCTTTGCAACTGACGAAGCTAACATAACCAGCGGGAAATAAAGGAAAAAATAAAAGAAAAAAAAACATCATCTAGCAATGACATTTTTGTTATTGTATGGTGTTCAAATGAATGGCTACATACACCGATTGGCCTTTCAAACCAATATAAAAATAAGCATCGCTAAAGTAATAGCAAAGGAGGAAGCTCAGCTGGATATGCTAGACAGGTAAATTATAAGGAAATTATAGAATGGATATTGAAAAATACTTTGATAAGTATAGACTGAAATTAATTTCAGGTGTGGCTGTTTCTTTTTCATCAAGTATTCCTCTTCATATGCTTATTTTCATTTCCAAGTTCCAGTGTGAAAATTTTTAATTATTCTTAAAAAAATTTTTAAAGCGGTTTAAAGCGGTCGCTCATTTTCTCATTTACCACAATATTTTCTGCTTATAAAAAAATTGATTCATAATTCTTTAAAAAATTGAAATTTAAAAAAATAATAAATATATTTTATTCTTAAAAGAATATTCTAAAATTGCACATATCTATTTCATTTTATCAGCTTGTTGCTTATCACAAAGGCTCTTATACAAATTGTTTTAGAAATTCTTTTGTAAAATAATATTAACAAAAGTTACTGAAAAAATGAAACGGAATAATTTTCTGGGTGAATTAAGCTATTTTTCATTGACATTCATAGCAACATTTTTTCAATTTCATTTTGGTAATAAGCTTTGCTTCATTAGTATTAGTATTAAAAATAAAGTATAATGTAACGTCTCGAATTTAGTCATCGATTTCAACGTTATGGTTATATGTGCTTTTCGAAGCACTGTCTATCCTTTTATTCTCTATGGTTGTTACTGTTGGTTTGGAGGTGGAAATGCACCAATGGACACAATTGATAAGTTCGTTATCAAATTATCAAATATTATAGTTTTATAATCGAGGATGTATTTCTTTCTAAGATTCCTCATCATCACTGGTTCAACTCGCTCTATTGGCTTGTCACATTGAGTAATATGCCAAAGAGCCTCTTAGCAATAGGAATACAACTGAGTCGCCAGCATCATCCGGATTTTAGTGGAGGTTTACTCCTGCGGGGAATCGAACCTCAGCGCTCCCCATCGATCAACACCCACAGAGCCGTTCTATTCGAGGATGTATTAACGAAATAGAAATTGAAAGCAATAATTGCTGCAAATTTTATCGTAGCAATAAGCAATATTAGCTTATCTACTTTAATTTATGATGAGAACAACAAAGAGAATTGCAATCAAGATTTTTTTTTTCAGATTATGACGATAATAGATATGCATACAATATGCATGCATATATTTTATGAATAACATTGCTTAAGGTGTGGTCAGATTCATGATGAATGCTACAAGGAAGCTTTTTCTAAATGCTACAATATAACAGGCCTCCTATATTTCTGGCCTTATTTCTGGTCCTGTCCAAATATAACTGAAGGTCAACAAACAACTAAAACGGGTAAAAGACCCAAATGTGGAGATAACTCTGGTTAGCATTATAATATGAATTTTTTTTTGTTGACTAGAAAATATATCATGTATCAAAGATCTTTTTCTTCTATAAAATATAGGAAACTATCGGCGAAATTTTGCACCTCTAAATTTTAAATTTAGTTAACCATGCAAATTTCTCTTAATTATTTTTTATTGAAAACTGAAGGATTTAATTGAAAATGAATAGCGTAACTGCAAAGAATCCATGTGGCGAAGCATTGTGTGAATGCAAAAAATTGTTGAATGGTGGGCCAACGTCTCGATAGATCCACCAGAGACTTGAATGTATTCCAGAAACAACCGCAACTAAAGCGACGAGAGTCTCCCATCTGTCAAATGGTAGAGTGCGAAAAAGAAAATAAAAATATACAGGAAAATTATAAATAAAACCGGAATTAGTATAATAAGGAATGAGTAATTAATTGAAAAATATCATTTATCCACTTATTTTTTCTTAGAATTTGGCTTTTCCAAAAACAGTGTTTTTAAAAAATTTTTCCTCCAATTTTGATAAAATTTTTTCTTCAACCCAAATCTACTTACTGTTTAATAATTCTTTTCATCAATTCGTGTTTAAAAAAAATGCAGGTTTGGTGCTTCGACTATTGCTAAAAAAAATCCTTCATTGAAAAATTATATTATATTTAATTTAATTATATAAAAATTATATTTTCAGGGACTTTTTTTTTTTTAGAAATTTTTAGATATTATAAATGAAAGTAAATTAGCTTATTATACTATCATTTATAGTTTTAAACCGTTGTTATGAGTATTTTTAGGATTTTTAGACATATAATTTGTTTCAGCGACACTTATACCGTGTTTTGAAGAATGGGAATGTGTTTCGATTGGGAAAAGGCTCTTGATGCTATAAATGCATTTAGGAAAGAACTTGTGAATAGGAGAGTTCGATCCGAGAACGCGAATTTTTCAAAGGGTAGAGAGATGTATAAAATGGTTAATTTTAAAATTATCTTACATAGTTCATTTATGCTTTCGAAAAACAACCAAGCAAGATGAATGCCATTTTCTTTCATCAGAATAATATTTTCGAAAGTCTTAAGAAAAAGAAGAGGCAGTAAGAAATAAAGTTTTAAAAAATTAAATTTATATTAAATTTTTCAGTTAATAAAAATGAACAAAATAATATCGCGAACAATCTAATTATATAGGTGCAATGTAAGATGATCGATTAGGTTATTGGCCATTAACGAAAATTAAGCGGAAGGTTTTTGGCTTAGTTGAATGACTTTTTGTACGAAATACGTGAGTACCCTGGCTGAAGGCATTCGATTTTTTAGAGATGGAATTGTTCATTAGAGAAAATGGCTCGTAAAAAAGTTTCTGAATGCAAATTTGGTTCAGAATATAACGATGACATTGGAGAAACTATTCACACTTCACTTGAGCCTGCAAGTGAATTTTTTGGGCAAAAATTTTCAAAAAATTTTCAGAAAAATAAGAAAGGATTATGAGTGAAATCTGCATAGCATTCTCAAACATTAATTAATTCTCAAAGGCGTAAGGAGATAGGTGAAATGAAATATAATTAACGATATATAACGATATATGAATATACAAAATTATAAATGATAAATGTTCATAATGAAAATTTTAAATTTCCTCATTTTATCTATTTTCAGTTTCAAATAAACCCCTTGAGGATGCATTAAAAAATTGGTTAAAAAGTGTAGAGAACTACGATGGCGACAGCCTGTCAGTTTGCGAATTTACAAATTCATTTTATGATTTTGCACAGGTTCGATTTTTGCGCGTTTTTGCTTGCATTCATGAATAGATTATCAATGGCATAACTTTTCCACATTAAGATTTTCAGCAATATGGCAGCATTTTAGATTGCATCAGGATCAACTACAAATATAGGTTGTGCTACAAGTATTTGCATATTTCAGCAGGATTATGAGGTTGATGACGTAGTGAAAGAAAGAAAAGTTCAATTCACCGTTCGTAAATTCTGGCCGAAGCAATTTTTCTTCCTTCAGGTTATTTTTCTTATTTTCTTATTGTTTATTACTTTTTCGCATCTTCGATTATTTCACGAAGAATTTTGCAGTGGAGAATCATTCAAAAATTATACCTAAAGGAAAAGCGATTTCATAGAGGTTGGCAATTAATTTTGTAATATTGAAAAGAATATTTAAATTTAAAAGAGTTATTCAATTGCGGAAATGCATATATTCCATGAAATGCATATATTCGAATTATATAAAATTCAATCTATCCTAATTCTCAATTTATTTCAATTTTTCTCAAGAATTTCGATTTCATGGAAATATTTTTCTTTTTTCTTAATATTCTTTCGTGTTTATCAAAATTATTCATGTGAATTGACAAATATATTTTGCGGAATACTTCAATAATTAGTTGTTTAAATAGTTTCCGTCATGCGGAATACTTCAATAATTAGTTGTTTAAATAGTTTCCGTCACAGACAAGCAATGTATTAGAGAGAAGGAGTATCGTGAAAAGATTCTCGATGCTATGAACACATTTAGGAAGGAACTTGTAAATGGAAGAATTCAGCCCAAAAACGCCAGTTTTTCAAAGGGCAGAGAGATGAACGAAATGGTTAATTTTAAAATTATCTTGGATACTTTATTCATGCTTTCAATAAACAACCAAATAAGTTTGATTAAATAATTTTTATTTTTAGTAAAAAGAAATAAAAGATCAACTAAAATACTTGTAATTTAAAAAAGGTTCATTAAAAGATGGAATAATGAAATAATGAAAAGAAAAAAATAGCAATGAACTATGTACTAAAATAAGCGTAGGAAATTATTTAAAATGAGCTAAATTTTGTAAATAATCTATTTAAATAGAAATAGAAGAATGCAGGATGATTCCTCAGGTTATTGTCAATTGAAAGTTTAGCGAAAAGTTTTTGATTTATTTATGATAATTCACATTATTGTACGAAACATAAACTAAATGCATGTTCTCTAAAATTTTTAGAGATGGAACTGTTCTTTAGAAGAAATGGCTTGGAAAAAAGTTTCTAAATGTAGCTATGGTTCATCAGACGATGAAGAAGATGAAGTCGGAGAAGCTATCTACATTCTATTTCGACCTTCAGGCGGCGATTTTAAACGTAACTTTCGAAAAAGATTGATGAGAAATCAGAAAAGAAAGGAAATAATGCAATGGAAAAGATGAATGGAATCTGCTCAGAGATTTTTTATAGACATTAGCGATAAAAATAATGAAATGTGAAATAATGATAAATGACAAATAATGATGATAAATAAATGATAAATGATAAATTCTTAAATTCTTAGTTTATATTTATTTATAGCCTTAGATGAACCTGTAAAGGAAGCACTAAAAGATTGGGTAAAAAGAGTACAAAACGGCTTCGAGGATAATAATGTGTCAATCTGTGAATTTCTCGATATATATGACACATTCATACAGGTTCGAAGCTATTATTTTGGATAGATGCGACTGATATAAATTTACCATATTGCGATTCTCAACACCGCGATATTTTGGATTGCATCTGGATTAACTATAGTTATTGGCTTTACAACGAATCCTTTGTGCAGTTTTACGGATAACAATAGTGATTATGATGATTATGATAGTGATAATGTTAAAAGAAAAAGATTAAAGGACAAAGACATATCCAGCATACCATTTGCAAATTCTGGTCGGAGTAATACTTTTCTTCCTTCAGATTATTTTTTTATTATTATTTTATTGTATTTTTTTGCATTTTCGAGGTTGGTAAATGTGCCAAACACGGTTCATTTAGTAATAACGATAAACTCTGTGAATTCGATTATCCTGGGTATTATACATAATGTTGTGACGGGAAATGAAATAAAAATTCAGTGAAATCCAATTCTTGTATTGCACTACTTTTTGAATTTTGATGAATCTACGGAATCAAATAATAAATTCGATGATTTTCCTGCATAGCGCTTTAAATAAGTGAAATAATTATGCATATAACATGTTTAAATAGAAATAAAAGAAAAGATCCTTTAGGTTGGTACCAATTAATAAAATTTTTTGTTGATTTATGATGATTGACATTATTGTATGAAATACAAATTAAATGTATGTTCAATCAAATTTTTAGAGATGGAACTGCACTTTAGAAAAAATGGCTAAAATTTAAAAAATTTTTCTAAATTTAAATTTCTAAATGCAGCAATGGTTCATCAGAAGAGAAAGACGTCGAAGAAGCTATCCACGTACCTTCAGGCGGCGATTTTAGACGTAACTTCCGAAAAAAGATTGTAGAAAAATCAGAAAAGAAATGAATTGATGAAAGGAAATAATAAAAAGATGAATAAAATCTGCTGAGATTTTTTATAGACATTAACGATAAAAATAATGGAATGCGAAATAATTATAAATGATTAATGCTTATTTCATTGAAATTCTTAATTCTGCATTTATTTACAGCCTTGGATGAATCTGTAAAGGAAATACTAAAAGATTGGGTAAAAAGAATAGAAAACGGCTTCGAGGATAATAAGTCTGTCAATCTGCGAATTTCTCGATGAATTTGTCGAATTTGTACATTCTTAAACTTCTCTTTTGGATAGACTGCGACTGATATAAATTTACCATAATGCGATTCTCAGCAATGCGATATTTAAGGTTGCATCAAGATTAACTGCAGATATAGGTTATGCTACAAATATTGCATCCATATATAAAAAGGACTATGAGGATGATGGCATAGCAAAAATAAGAGAAAGTTCAGTATATTGTTTGCAAGTTCTGGCCGAGATAATATTCTTCTTCATTCAGATTATTTTTCTTATTGTTTATTATTTTTTCGCATCTTCGAACATTCATGAAGAATTTTTCAGTGGTGAATCCTTTAAGAAATTATACGTAAAAGGAAAACGATGAGTTCATATTGGCGATGTGTTCTTCGCAATTCAATCTGTAACATTGATAAACTTTGTGTTATAACTAAATAACTGAAGATTGAAATATTTCTCATTGTAAAGAAATGAAATGCATAGCTTCAACAAAATTCAATTTCATGAACTTCATGAATCGTTGCAATCGAATTTTTTGTTAGAGCAGATGAAGATTCAAATGAATTTTTTTTCGTGATAAGCATATAAAATCGAGACACATTGAATAAAGACAAACCTAAAATAATGAAAAAGTCAGAGATCGAAATCGAACAACGATTTCTCAATCACTATTTCATTTACATGAGAGATAGAATGGCTCGGTGGATTGTTTTCCATTTAGGAGCGACAAGCTGAGATTCGATTCCCCTCTGAAGTAAAAACCTGCACAAAAATCCAGATTCACCTGCACTTCTATCGCCAAAAGGACTCTCTGGTTATATTGCTCAATGCGACAAGCCAGTGGAGCGACTTTAACCGGTAATGGTGAGGACTTATAAAAAAAAATTTCATTTACATAAAAAATTGCAAACTATTTTCATGGACAACTAATCTTAATTAATCAGACGAATCGCCAGAGGCCATGCTAATAATTCGTGCAATAGCCTTGTCAAGAAATGAACCTCGCTTAAATATAAAATATTTGCAAGTTTCACTTCACTAACAGTGTTTCTATTAATGCTAGGAGAAATTCCTGAACAAATATCTATTCCATCTTCTATAACCACAAATATGGCAGTTTTTGCTGATTTTTTTCATCTTCATTTTTTTTCCTCTTACCATCTTTCTATTGCCCTTCATTTGTGCTTGAGTTCTCAGTGGTGTTGAATTTGAACCAATTCTTTATCTAGGACCATAATTTCTATAAAAAGTGCTAATTAACAGCAAATAGTGATTTACTTCTTTTATGAGAAATTCTATATACTGTTTGCAAATTCTGGCCAAAATGAGAAATTTCTCATATTTTTATTTTACATACTTTCTTGTTGGTTACTTGCTATTCGGTTTTTGCTTCGAGATATCCCTGAAATTTGAATAAGAAACTTTTCAGTACAAAAAATTTCGCTAAATTATGCGAAGAAGGAGAATAATCGGTTAATCGGTTAATAAAAATCGGTTAGTCGTGCGTTATTCTTAATTCAGTTTGCAATAAACTTTTGTATTATAACTGAACAAATTTGAAGCAAAATTTGAATATATATTAAATTGTGCAAACGAAATGCATTGAATAAAATTGAACGCTTGCATGATCATTAAATTCCATCAAGAAATTTCTCAATTTCTCAAAAAAATGATTTCTCAAGGAATTTTTATTAATTTATTAATAAAATAATAAATATAAACCTAAGGCAGCTATCCAGATTTAACAAGGTTTACCTTAAATGTTACATTTAAGATTGGTTATCTTTGTTATTGGTTATATGAAGAAGGTCAATTAACCATCAGAGGTCAATTAATGGCACAATAATTTATAAGAAAATATTTTCAAGAAACATTATTTGCCTATGCATTCAATTTTATATTTGCGAATTTTTCGCTCCACTTATGGTATTTCTACTATTTCTATAGAAAGAAAGTTGTGTCGTCAAGATTGCATTTTTTCTCCTATATTATTCAACTGTGCAACAGAATAATAATGCATAACAGAATAACGCCATTTATTAGTACTCAAAAAGTATACGAAGCTGATAAAATTCCTCCTTTTATAAATTCATCGCCGATTGAGAAAGTGTCAAATTTTAAATGCATTGGATCCACTCTAGCACTCTACTACCAAATGGTCAAAAGATGAAATTACCCAGATAACGTTTACTACGAAATGCATTCTTCCGGTTCACCAAAGCTTTATGGAGCCATCGCGAAATCACCATAAAGAAAGACCTCGTCTATATAGCAGGGTTTAGCTATATGACTGCGAGACATGGCCAATAAGATTGGAGGATATTAAGAAGCATCTGCCTTTTGACCCCTCATGTCAACGATATATTTCATACCCAATTGATAAAACCCTAATTGATTGCATCCACCCTCGCTCAAATTCCATGTGCATTAACAATACCATCATAGCCCCTTCGCTGGCTAGGTCACTTTCTTCGTCGCCTACCACAAAAAATGACAGATTCGTTACTGGTTGAGCCCTGTGATGGATGTCGTCAAAAACGGTAGTGAGGTGAGCTAAATAAGGCCTGGAATGATACGGTCAGGAAAGATTTTGAATATATAGGGGAATCGGCAATGCATCGACTTAGATGGCACAAAAAAGGTGGCATCTAATGCAATCAGTGATAGCGTTGGGGAAAATAGCTAATACAGTCAGTGATAGCGTTGGGGAAAATAGCTTGAAGACTTCTTACCCTCGCAGTCAGAGGAGCCAGCCCAACCAGTAATGGTGAGAGTTGTTAAAAGAAGAATCCATTCACTCAATCCAATCATTCAAGTTATTAAAAACTTAAATAATTTAAATTATTTTAAATAATTTTCTCATTTTATTGAAAAGACCATAAACAATAAAAAAAAAATAAATTATAATTTATTAAAAAAAAATTATAAAATCAAATTATAAATGCGAAGCGATTTACCGATTTACAAAGATAATTTTAAAGACAATTTTCATTAAATGCACCAAATCAATTATGAAGAATATTTTTTTATTTTGAATTATTAAGATAAAGCAAGTTAATTTAAAATTATTTAAAGATTCTAAAACAAAATTTATGGGTAAAATTTTCAAAAATTAAACTTTTTCCAAAAATAAAATTAGTAAAAATTTGAAATATATTATATTTATTAAAATATATTATTGAATATATTATTAAATATATGAAATATATTATTGAATATATGAAAAATATTATTTAATTTAATATACATTATTATATGTATTAAAAATTTAATATATATTATTATACATATTAAAAAAAATTTAAGTGAAATTTGATTGCTAATATCGAATGGATTGGAATTTGTGTAAGCGCAAAATTAACCTATGGAGTTGAAAAATAAAATGAGAAATGAAAATGAGTTAAAATAATTATAATTTTAAAATAATTCACTATTATAATTCACTAATATACTAATTGGAATTTAAATTCGAAGCGATTTATCAAAATATAGCGAAAAATTCCATTGTTCCGTTAGAAATATCAAATTAGCTATAAAGTTGAATTTTTTTCCTTTAAATTTATCAAAATCCGTAAAATAAATTATAAATTATTTGGAGAATCAAAATTAAAGACGAAATTTTTAAAATATTTATTTTATAAATATTTTAAATATTTCCAAAAAATTAAAAATATTAAATACTATAGCAATAATAATGCGAATTGAAAAAAAGTAAAAATGCAAGAATAAATATCATAATAAACTGCAAAAGCTTCAAAATTACTTCAAAACTCACTAAAAACCATAAATGTTACACACTTCAAATTTTATAACTAAATTTAAACCAAATTGCTAATTTTGAATTGCAAATGAATTGCTGTACTCATTCGTTCGAACTTATCATTATAATATATATATTATATTATATATATTCGGAATAAGCATATTAATCCATCTATTTTTATTTTTTAAAGAGTCCTCACCATCACTGGTTAAACTCGCTCCACTGGCTTGTCTCACTGAACAAATAAGGTGCCCTTTAGCGATAAAAACACAGGTAAATTGCCAGCACAACCCGAATTATTGAACAGGCTTATTCCTGTAGGGGGGAAGGGGGACAGAACCTCAGCATCTGCGCTCCAAATTGACCCAACAACACATTGAGTTATTCTCTCTCTTGATTGTATCATCATTTATTGTTACTAATATTGCATTATTATTATAAATTATTGTTATTGAATATTATTTATTATTATTACTATTACTATTAATATTGTCATCATTTTTTATTTTTAATTGATTGTACTTATTAAAGAAATATTACAAACCAAATTCATTCGAAATTATTAGAATTATTAGATTTATTAAAAAATACATTTGAAAAATTGGAAATTTTCGCAAAAATTAGGTTTTAAAAGTTGTTTTAAAATTTATGAAAATGCACTCTGAATTTCTAAAAAAAATCCAAACCAATTTTGGCAATTAATTTTTCATAAAATTCCATTGAACAAATTATTCCAAATAAATTAACCAAATTGTTTTATGAAATTGAAATTTAAAAATGAATTCAATGAAAAATACCGAATTATCTATCGAAATCTATCGAATTATTTGGCAAATATTAAAATATATAAAATATCTGAAATATAAATTAAAATTAATTTCAAAAGATTCTTTATTAATATAAACGCCGAATTCCCACAATAAATAAATATGAAAGGCCAAATTTTGCAAGCGATATCAATTTGAAATGGATGAAAATGGACTTTATATATTAAGTTAATAAAAAGTTAATATTGCAATTTATAACCAATTCCAATAACCAATGTACAGCCAAATCAGTTGAAAACTTCACAGACAAATTGAATATTTTTTATTTATATAATAATGGGAATATCAAAAATTTATGACAATGAACAAAATAAATATTAGCGTATTGCAACAAATTTTAAAAAATCATCCTTACAGGAAAAGTATATTTAAAATATATTTTATAAAATATAGCGCTATATCTAAAAAAAAGCCTTCTTCTCGACTTAACTCCTCAACCATTGGCGGTCATGATTACCAACAATCTCAGGTTTTCCACCAGGCTCTGAAATGTTGAGTATTCTGCGCAGTATAGGCAATATAGGCAACGTTGTCTATAATTATATGAAGCGACCAATCATTGCATTACATCATTTAATCAGTACTCTTTCCTCGCCTTTGAGTGGTCCGATCATGACGGAAATATCTTGATTTATAAAATTACTGGTTTGAGCTGTATGGATTTTATTGAGGTTGTTTCTGCATAGCATATTACCGGTTCTGCATATTACCGGTTCCAACCGATTTAATTTAATTTAATTTGCGGAGGTAGGCGTGCAAATTGGTTTTCTTTCTCTCATGCTTGAATATTTACTATGCTTTTCAGACTTTTTTTTGCAATGCATCGATATTCAAGAGCTTGTTTCCATCTGCCAATAAGGTTTGGGTTGCAAGAAGGGATCTATTATTTATCATTTATCATTATTATTTATCATTATTTATCATTTATCATTATTATTTATTTTTCACTCAATCAGATTCTGAATGATATGGGCAGAATTCGTTAAGAATATGGCATGCTTTTCGGCCCACTCCTCAAGCCATTTTTGAATTGAAGCAGACCTTATCGCTTACAATGATTTTTATATTTTCAAAATACTGTTTGAAGAAAACTGGTGAAATTGTGGAGCTCTGGAGTCTTGTGGCTTCATTCACAGAGGCATTGTCTTGAAAAGAAAACTTTTTGTTTAATCTAATCTAATTAATCCAATTGTTATTCATAAGATTCATTAAAAAATACTTTTCAAAAGTTGAAAAATTGCAAATTTTCCTAAAAATAAGGCTTTCAAATAAGGCTTTTTTTGAAATATTCGACAACACTTCTGAATTTATGAAACAAAATTTAATCCAATTTCGTATGTTTGATATTGTCTGCTACGCCCTACAGAATGAGGTGAATCATGGAAAATCTCAAGGATTTTTCGGTATATCCTCCCGTTTTACATGGTTCCATCCACAACAGATTCACATTTTGTAGTAGTATTCGTAGAGTCATATGATTAGATGTTTTCTCCGAAAGTATTTATTAGAGCTCAAGCTCGGCAAAGCGAACACTGGATACTGATGCCATATTTGTCAATATTGAATTCATAGCGATATTATGACCTATGTGCGATCCAGTTTCCTCCGATTATGACCATGTCACCTCTCGGCAAAGATGTTAATAGTTGGAGCTCCGCATCGAGGTCATCTGAGCATAAAGTTGGAGCATATATACTGATGACTGAAATATTGCAGAATTTTCCCTTGAGACGTGAGTAGGCCATACGATCATTTAGGTGTTGGTTTCCACTCAATCAGCAAATCGAGCCTTTTCAAACAATCGCTACGCCATTTCGCACGAGTTATCCGAGACGCCACAGTGGCATAGCCAATATCTTTGTTCGAACCAAGCTTAATAATTATTCCAGAGCCGACAGGAGGAAGAAGGGAAACAAATCACATTCACGCATTAATTAGAAGGATTGTGGATATTGACCGTTTGACTTGCAACCATAAGCGTTCTGACGTTACAATCAACTATCCAGCACCTCACCGCGTTTACAATGTGTTAGCGGATAGCTTCCTTGACGGATTTTGTACTTATCACGGTTTGCGAGTAAATTCTATATTCAAACTCTGGAATGAATTTATTGTCATTATTACGTCCGGATCGTATATTATCGCTTGCACTATCAAGTACCATCTAATTAAAAATATCAGGTGCGTCAAAAGCCGCCATATCAATAACCCTTGGAGATAAGGATATGGATCTCCAACTGCCATTGGGATGATGAATGACAGATTTACTTATTTCAAGAAAAATAAAAATACTGATAATTAAATTTTTAAAAAAATTGAGTTTTATTCGAGGACAATTAAAGAATAAAATTTAAAAAAAAAAAACTTATCTGATTCGCAGAAGAGGATAGTATTATTAAAATAATAATAATGGCACTTAATTATCATAGTAAATAATAAATAAATTATAAAATAATAATGGTAATTTGATAAATTTGATAAATATCGTTTTATTAACTTATTAGTGAGTGAGCAGAGCACGCTTTCGGCATAACATTTAAAAATTTTATGTTATTGCTGTTAGCTTTTTTATCACTTCTTAATGGCTAATTTCATTAAATTTATTTTATTTCATCACTTATTTTTTCCAATCTCTAAAAATTGTTGCTTATTTCACTAAAATTGTTATCTTGGTTTCACTTAACTTCTTATTCACCGTTTGTAATATGAGAATCAGTCGTTTTACTTGGTTCATTTCTCGATTTAATGAAATCAATAAAACAATTTTAAAATTAACCAATTTGTAAATTTCTTTTCCCATTGGAAAATTTCCATTTTTGGCCGAAATATTTCCGGCAGCAAGTTGAATTCGGAATTTATTCATAGCATCAAGAGCACTTTTTTTACATGGAAACTTTCCTTTATCGCATTTTCTTTTATCGACTGTAAGTGAAATGAATTATATTTCAAAAAACTATTCTATATATTAGTGCTTTAAAAATAAAAATCATAGTGAAATATGGAAATTTTTATTTATAAATTTGCTAAAGCAAATGAAGAAAAAATATTTCGATTGAAAAAAATTTTCTAAAAATAAATTCCTCTGCTGGAACTCAAATCAGCGGTTGGGAATTAAGTGAAAACCATGAAATTCTATTTCATTCAAACCTTTTTCTGTTTCGCAGAGTCCATCCTTGTTGCAAATTGAATTGGGACGACAACATGGCCACCCTGCTTCACATTGTTTTCCTTTTTTGTATAATTTCTTGAACATAAATCCACTAAAACTCGTAAAATTTATGTAAAATATATATGTATCTAAGATCAACAATAAGTGATTAAATTAAAATTATGAAAAATATTCTTAAAGAAAAATCATTACCTTGGCCAAAATTTGCAAACGGTATACTGAACAGTAGGGCGTTCATCCATTTTATAGTTTTCATAGTTATCATAGTATGTTCCATAGTCTTCCATCGAACTATAGTCAACTTGACATATATCATTTGTTGCACAACCTACTTGTACAGTTAGCCCCGAGGCTATCTAAAATATCTCAGGAAACTTAACGAGTGCAGTTATTACGCCAAAAATCTATCTAATGAGAACAACTTATCAAAACATTGCCTGGACGAAGTCATCCAGTGAACCGATTCTGGAAGTTGACACGCTAGTGCTATTGTAAAATTCTTCTACTCTTTTTGTCCATTCGCTTATTGCATCTTCTATCGGTT
>UYYG01000233.1:0-27042 GCA_900625125.1 Dracunculus medinensis | reverse complement strand
AACACCATGGCGGATCTTGACGTTCACTCTTGCATAGCCACATTGCAAAATTTAATGCCTCTAGCAAATTGTATTGAAATTGAAATTATTCCTGACATACACTTCAAGATTTCCTCCAATTTTAATCCAATCTTTTTTTTGTAAATTTCTAGAGATGGGTTTTTTGTCCATTTCGATGTTCATGGTAATTTTTTAAATTTTGTTTCGCTGGTCATTTAAATGACGGCAGGAAGGTCATATGGTTTATAGTAACGGCTGAGGACAGGCAGTATGGATTCGATTCTTATCCTTTTACAGTAGAAAACCTGTCATTAAAAGTGAAATTCGGGTTGTTGTGGGATCTTTTTCCAAGTATTTCCGTATTCCCAAGTAATCCTTTAGCATTTCACTTCCCTATTCCCAGGTAGCATTTTGTTGAAAATAAACTTCAGTACCTCAGTTTAACAATGGGACGCCAGTTTAACCAAAAACGGTGCGTACTGCTTGTAATTTTTAATGCTGATATGTATATTGTCTAAAAATATATAATTTAAGACATGAAGTGAATCCACTACGGCAAATTTGCTGCACACCACGTTGGCAAATTGGCACTGGTGATTTTCCTGGATTTCTCTCTTAACTCTCTTAAATATTCTGGCATTCTAATGAATAACCCAATGATCATGCAAATTTTATGCAAAATTTCTACTCTTATATTTAAATATTTCACGAGTTCGAAATTCCTGTGAACTATCTTGTTTGGTGCTATTTGAATTTAAATTTGCTTCATCGAAATATCGAGTTTATTCTTCCTTATTACTACATTCCACTTTACTTAAAATAATATAACTTGAATTATGGAATGAAAACAGTTGAAATATTTTATACATTTATAAAGCGATATCCGATCTATTTTTCATACTTTGGAGAACATGGAGGTCGAAGAATCTCTATTTTTTTATGCTTATATTTTTTACTTATAATGAAAAAAACGCCAAAAAATTTCCCCCGTTCGGGATCTCAGCTTAACTCGATAAATATAGGTTAATCAAAGATTTTATCTCTTTATAAGTTTTCTGAGAAATTTATCCTTTCAGCAAATATTTTTCCAAATTGCTCTATGAAAGTAAAATCTAAGATATCATCTAAAATACAATGATAAAATGATAAAAACGAATGAATAAATCACAAATTTATTTGTTCCATTTTTTCAAATTTATCCAATTAGCTATTTACAATTAGCTATTTATATAAATGCCATTCGAATAAAACATGTAATATGTAAATATGCACAATTTTTTTATTGTGCAAAAATTTTATAAAAGCTATCCGCCTATTTTATAAGTTCAGCACATTCACAACATTAAACAAATGAATAAATATGAAATTTCCATATGAAATTAAATAAGGGAAGCTTAAGCTTTACTGCATCACAAATTTGCTGCACAATACTAATTAAGTTTATGGCTACAACTTTATAATATTTTTCCTCGTAATAAATAGATAAAATTCTAATTGGAAAATGAAAAATGCAATTTGAGGTTGGAAAATATAACACAAAAAATCTGGAAAATACTACGGCGATAAATATATTGCGAATTTAAAGAAGGCAATGTACTCACTTATATACTCACTTCTACTTATTTTTAAAAACTTTCACCATTCCTAATTAGACTTCCTCATCTGGCCTGTCGCACTATACAAATATGCCAGGAAATTCCTCGATGATAGAAGCAAGTTGCCTGGATAAATACACATATAAATATGTCTCATATTTCAAAGTAAAGTTTACCTAAAAAGTTTTTCTGGATAACGTTGTGAAAGTTAAGCCAAACGAAATTAAAATAAAAAGCAGGAGTTATTGCTTATCAAATTATAAAAATTAAAACGACTAAAAATAATTAATATGAGTAAATGCCTAAGTGCCTAAGTAATAATTAATTAAAGTGGAAGCAACGATTCGTGACATCTATAAACAATATTTAGCAGAATCACCAAATCGTGAAATATTTTTAAATCGACCACAACAATGAGTCGGATTTTCATGAATTGATGTGGCATTTTCTAAATATGAAAGATAGCAGGGCATTGTAAAACGAGTTGAAACCATATCAATAATTGCTGAATAGGTCGTTGAAGCGCCACAAGCAATTGCTAATACTGAAATATCACAACATTGAAAACTTGCTGCGATATTTCAATACATAATTATTAGAAATATGTGAATTGACGAAAATTTTAGAAACGATTAACTCAATGATCACTAATTTATCTAGTAATTAAGAATATTTTCGAACAGCTAACGTTTTATAACTGGCCCTGGACCCTAACTTCACTGGTTCGACTCGACTGGCCCAGTGAATATTAGAAGGAAACGAGCAAATCGCTTGGAGATAAAAACAAGTGAATTTCTAGTATCAGTCGGATGTTTCTTTCCATTTTTCTCATTTTTAATTTAAGAATTTAAAATTAACTTTAGATTGAAGCATTGAAAAAAATTTTACATTTATTTTCATCTTACCTATTATTATAACATTTAACGTGAGTCGCATTTTGGAAGTTCGTTCAATAATCCTAAAAAATATTTGTTAGTGAATATCATATCAAAGAAACAGATAGAATATTATGAATTATAATAACAATTTACATATAACAATTTACTCATATAAAGTTGGTCGTCGATATTTTTTCGCCGATTCGTCAAATACTGTTGCTTTTAAATATAAATTGTAAAGTGATGGTAAAACGGCAGATGTCAATGCGACCGAGGTTCCGCCAATAACGTTCAGAATAGGTCCGAACGTCGGTACAGTTACAGCGACAAAAATAACACAAATCATAACTACTGTTCGTATAAGAACTCTTTGCCAGCAAAAATCTGTAAAAAAAACTATAAAAATGTCGTCTCACCGTGATAATGCAACGATAATAGTTAAAATAAGATTGGATTTCATAGTACATCTTAGATAGATAGAAACTGAGATAACTTACGATGCGGTGCATTAAATAAATGCTCAACTTCCTGATTCAAAGGATTTATGACCACAGTCAAGGTTAAAATGCAATGTACTGCTATAAATAAATTCGCACCACGTTGAATCCATTCAGTCTGCAAAAATTTTTTAATATATTATGAGAGTTCGAATAGTTGAATAGTTGTCGCACAGATTATCGGTCCGAATTGCCATAGAATTGTCTGAGCCCTCTTCCGTAGAGAATTAGCCTATCATTAAAAAATCCGATCAGTATTGGCTATCCACCTTTATTTCAAGCAAGTGACTCCAACATAAAAGTTTTATAGCATACCAGTAAGTCAACCATTTAGAATAAATAAAAAAGAAATTATGTATAATGTCATAGATAAAAATAATTTTAATGAAAAAACGTGAATAAAATTAAATTCGTTATTCGCTTGACTTCGAATTAGAAAAAAATGAAATGCATGCTTTATTACAATCTTCTAATAACTTTTGGGCTCTTCTTATTAGCATGAAATGTCCCCCAGTGAAATGAATTTCAATAAAAATGAATTTATAAATCAATTTTAATAAAAATTATATAAATTATAAAAATTAATAAATTGGGTTAACATACTTGAATAGAATTTATGATCGACGATTCAAGACTATCTCCATAAACATTATAGCCCAAAATAGAAATTGGACCATACATTGCAGTAACAACTGAAAACAAATTCTTAAGGAATTAAAATTGGTACAAAAGATCAGTTTAAAATTCTAAATGAAGTCAGAATGAAATGAAAAATAAAATTTAAAGCTACAAAAAACATCGACTAACGTGCAAAAGCAACGATTGCTGATTTCGTAAATTTATATGGATTTTTCATATCATGCTGAACTGTAGGAAAAACTGCATGTCCGCCAAATCCGAACATAAAAGTGCCAAAAGAAAGTACCAGGCTGCTAGCTTGAAACTCAGAGATACCTCGAGCATGATAGCAGATTGGAGCATCCAACACCGTCCCGATCATGATTAATATGGCAGATAAAACAGTAGTGAACATCGCTCCAATAACCGCCCACCTTTAAAAAAATGATTTAAATTGATTGATGATTTCAGGAAGAAAAACATGAAAAAAATAAGAACGGACAGATGAGCCTTTTTAAATTAATAAAGGAAGTGAGTAAGTAAATATTTCTTAAGGAGAAAGAAAAAATTCTGAGGAGAAGGAATCAACTTTTACTGTACTTTTCTGTAACAGATGCATAATGCAGGTTGCATGAAAATTTTTAAAATTAAATCTAACGTTAAAGTAGAAAAAATAACCAAAAATCTTGTGGAGATTTAAGAAGAGTAATTGGATGTAAAACGAAGGCGAGGACAACAATCATGAAACAAAATCCAATATTATGGCCCATTATGGATGTAACGAAGTCATTAATTATGTGTGCAGCTAGCAATAAATAAACGACTGAGACACCGAACAGCATTACATTTAGAATGCCTGAGCATATGGATCTGCAATAATTCGAACCGATAAAGGAATTTTTCAAAATAGCATATCAAGAGGAAAATTTCAGGAAGCAGCAGTAAAATCTTAAAATGGTGGCTTTATATCTTTTCGTTTGCCAGTTAATAAATTCCACTTATTAATAATGAAAGCAACACTTTGCACGTCTTCCCATGGCCCTATAAGCCATTTCCGGATAAGGCTTGCGGCAGTGCTCTTCATAATCACTCCAGCGTTCGCACATTATAGTCCAGTTCTCTCCCAAAATATGTGCCGTGTAGCAAAATCCTACGGATAAGGCGATAATGATAATTACCCCTATATAACTGCCTGAAAATACAATGATTGAAGCAGAAGTGGAATTGGTAGAAGAAATTTCATTGTGGGATGGTGCCACAAATGGAAATTTTCAATTTACCCGACTGTAACATAGCAATTGGTAGCGCAACAATTCCACCACCGGCCAAATCAGCCACAAGAAATAATGCAGTAGTGAACCATCCGAGCCCTTTAGATTTTTTGCATGTCTTAATTTCGATCTCAAGATCTGTTATTTTATTTGAGCCAATAATCTCTTTGGTCATTCTGAAAAATTGGAAAATCGAAAAAACACTAGAGGATTATCCGGTTATAAACGCAAAACAATAAAAATTAAATTCAAGAATATTCAATACGCAAAGTTCCATTATGTTCATATCACTATGTGCAATTCGCAGTCTCTTCTATTTTAATATCAGTTACATGCGAATTCAGTAATTCAGTTACTTTATTATTCATCTCATTAATCCGTAATCTACAGAAAAATAAATGCAAGATAACTCATAATAATGTACATAATAAAAATAAAAATGAATTAATGGAACAAGTATTTACAATATATATTATCATTTAATATCAATGATAAAATTTTTTTCTAGGATCGCTCGTTCTACTTATGTTCACTTCACTGTAGGTACAATAAGAAATTTTTTCAGGAAGTTATTTGGTGACAGAAGTGATCGATAGTTCGCCAGTATCACACCCAGACTTTTAAATGATAGGTTTTACTCTTATCAGAAATAAAATTTCAATACTGGCTCTCAAAAATGAGTGATAAGCCACGGAACCATTCTATTTCCCTTTTTCGCTTAGTGAGAAGTGATGCGGGTTCTGATCCCAGCCACTCTCGGTGATAAACATCTTATTAATGAGCTAATTTAGCGACACAACTCAAGATATGACACAAAAAGTCGATATAAGTTTAGTGCAAAATTAAGAAAGCAGTTCCCTGGCCATATAATGAAATAGAATAGGTAATATAAAACAACTGATTAACTTCGATTTAAAAAAGTGAGAACAGAGCAACCGAGTGATGTGCTAGCTTGATTAAGCATCATTGGTTCGAATTTTGTCGCTTGACAGAAGTAAATTAATCATTAAAAGTGTAAGCCACTGAGGATTTGCATGAATATCCTTCAAACGATACTCGGACTGAAAACTCTCATCCAAACTGTGAGTAAAGTAAGCTAAACCAAAAGGAATAAACTGTAAGAAAGATAAGAGCATGTGAACAAGAAAGCTAATATAAACTGATATCTGAATATTGAATTGACGTTTCCATCAAATATCGTCTTGTATTAATTATTTAGGATCATAAACATACCATATTCACATACACATACACATACATACTCATTAAAAAAAGTGAAAGAAATGAAAGATCAACGGATAAATCCATAATATTTTGGTGATTTAATAGGCAGGTGATCTTTTATTTCTCTTAGCGTCGGATAAAAAGAATCGACGAAGTTTAAATTCGTCAAAAATCATTGTTTATATTCAATTTAAATTCAAATAAGTTGATAAATTCACTTGTAAATTATCGTCTATCTTAAATCTTTTATTTCAAGTATACTTTAAATATTTCAAAATCATCGAAGATTCGCGATTATCAGTAGAATCATCCAATCATTTCCATTGATAACGTTGCTTTGATTGTTAATTAATAAGAATTATTGTAGAACGTATATAACTTTCTTCTTGCATTTAATATTTGCAGAAACAATCTTTTCTTTTTAAATAAAGAATAATTTCTCTTGTTAACCCTACTTATCCCAGTATATCGAATATCCCAGTCTGATAAACTAGTGAAATTATTTATCGTTCCGTCAACCATTGACAAAGCTATCTTAAGTCGATGAATCGAAGATTTTTGACCACATATTTCTTTATAGCATTTTTCTAGTTATGAGCTTTTTTTCGCACTTGCTTGTTGTTGAAATTAATTCTGTTTTGGTTGAATCCTTTCAAAGAATAAAAGTAGAGAAATATAGGTAAGTAGCCAAGCCAATATCATTCGGATTTTGCAAAACATGTTTATTTATTTCTGAACGCCATTTAGCACGACCGAATTGCGCAAAATAAACAGAATCTAATAGAAATTTAAGTACTTGCAGCCTTTCAATGCCGACCAACTTTCTTAATATTATTTATACAAATTTATATAAAACTATTAATCGATTCCCACACTTGTGGCAATTTTTCTGCCTGCAGCCTATTGGCCCAAATTTATACCAAACCAATTGAACAGGGTTTTTTTTTAAGAGTCCTCACCATTATTTTCAAACTCGCTCCACTTGCTTGTCGCATTGGGCAACATGCCAGGGAGTTCCTTGGCGACAGAAATACAGTTGAGTCGCCAGCATCATCCGGACTAAACATGGTTTATTTTTATTTCTTTAAAAATATTCTTCGATAGTTCTCCTTAAATATTTCAGTCGATGTGGTTGAAGGGATAATGGCAAGTAATGAGGCCAATTATAGTCGATGTTCTCAAATGAATCTTAAGTTTTCCATTAACCTTAGTGAGTGTTTCAACGGACCTTATTAAATGCGAAATTAATTCTTACTGCTTTTCATATTTCTCAGTGAACTGTCTCTTATATTCGTAACAGCAATCAACTGTGATCTCAAATGCTCTAAAGTTTTACAAAAAAAAAATTATCTTCAGTTAATCCGACTCCATTATTTGTCACATTTTTTGGAACCACTTTGAATATTCTTCTTAAGTACTTTTTTTTTCTTTTCAAGTGAATAGAACGATTAGAAACAAATAATTTTGGATAGCAGATTCCCTTTGGACAAATGCCATATGACTGCTAAAATATTTATTTAATAGAAGTATAATATGAACGATTTTTAACGAGAAGAAATGATAGGCATGACCGCTCACCAGTATAATGTTGGAAGATGAATCGCTTAGGCAAAAATTATTTTTGAACATAAATATGGCCAAAAGGTCGAAGGTCAAATTCCCGAATTCTTTATTCATGCTATGCTTAGCTGATACCTTTGTAATTTTAAAAGACGACCAAAAAATAAATCTTTTATATAATATCTTCAAATTTGTCAAGAAAATCATTGTGGTTGAAATTACTCGATGCATTTTTATTATTTTTTAAATTTCCAAAATTTGCTTTTCCTTTTCGTCAAATCAAGTTCATTCTTTAATTGATTTTTTTTCATCTAATTTTTATGGCTAACATTAATTATGCCAAAATTGACTGAACCAGCCACAAAACAATAATCAAACGAATGATGTGCCTTGAAATTTTCCGTCTCCGCTAGACTAAGAATAAATCTGTCATTAAAAAATTCAGGTGATTCTGCTGGCCCACCTATATTTATATCGATGATTTCCTGAGAAAAATTTCTCATTATACTAACTGCAGAAAAGAAATGACAAGCGCTAGCAAGTAAATATATTTGGAATAGAAGATTTAAACGATAATTTACAATGGAATTCATCAATTGAAGATTATAATCTACTTATTTGAATTAAATTGAATATAAACAATGATTTTTGACGAATTTAAATTTCGTCGATTCTTATCTGACTTTAAGAGAAATAAAATATCACCTGCCTATTAAATCACCAAAATACTGTGGTTTTATCCGTTGATCCTTCATTTCTTTCACTCTTTAATGTATATGAGTATATTATATATGGTGTGTTTATGACCCTAAATAATTAATACAAGACGATATTTGATGGAAACGTCAAATTAATATTCAACTTTCTTGTTCACATGGTCTTTCTTACAGTTTATTCCTTTTGGATTAGCTTACTTTATTCACAAGTTGGATGAGAGTTTTCAGTCTGAGTATCACTTGAAGGATATTCATGCAAATCCTCAGTGGCTTCCACTTTTAATGATTAGTTTACTTCTGAGAGGCAGAATTCGAACCAATGATATAATTCTTCCATGATATAATTTCTTCAGTGGAATACACGCTCCTGAAAAAAAAAAAAATATTTGGTTAGAAAAGAATTAGCAACAAAACAAGAGCCTGTTGGAAACAATATCAAATTTCTAAGAAGCTCAATATGTGAATACCTCTTTTGGAGCGCTGACCACTTCGACTTCGCCATTTTATTTAAAGGTGAACCACCATAATGGATTAAAGTCCCATAACCAGCTGGAGTATGAAAAGCTGGAAAGCCTGCACCACCTGCTCTAATTTTTTCAGCTAAAGTGCCCTAAAAAAAAGAAAATGGCAAAAGATAATTAAATAAAAAAGAACATGCAAAGAAATGAAATACTTGTGGAGTAAACTCGAGCACTAGTTCTCCAGAAAGGTACTGCTTGATAAATTCGGAATTTTCACCGTACGACGAGATCCTTTCTTAACCTATAAAAAAAGAGATGTTTAAATTCATATTCTCCAATGTAAAAATTATTCAAATATTATATAAATATTATTCAAATATTATACCTGTTTATTCTTCAAGACCAAGGCCACAGTTATCAACACCAGCATTTTGTTATTAACACATAGAAGATCTTTGACTCCTGTTTTAACTAATCCATAAAGATTAAATTTTCTGGTATGCCGCACAAACCAAATCCTATAAATTTATAAATTGTTTTCTTTTCAAATGAAAATAAACAATTTATAAAATATATGAAATATGAATATAAAGTTTAAAAGAAAATTTTCATTTAAAAACAGGTCATAAAACGTAAATAAAAAAGCAAAATTTAAATATCAATAAAAATTAAGAAAAATGACAATGATAAAATAAAAATGATGATTGATAAGGCAAATTTTTAAGAAAGGTGCAACCCCGATCAAGTTATTTTAAAAAATTCAGAAATAAAAACTTTCGCAATAAAAATTTAATAAAAATGAAATGTTAGCTTACACCGCCAACAAGAAGTTTTGCTCCATTCGGAATATCGCTTACTGCTTCAACAGCCGATTCATTTTATTTGTTGAGGAGCAAACAAAGGTTGCTTTTTGTAACTGAAAAGACATGAAAATTATCGGAAATGAAATAAACCATCTTCAAAAATTTTCATATAAAAAGAATGAAATACAATTGTTTTCAATTGTTTTCAGTAGCAAATATTCTTTTTATCAATTTATATCAATTTAATAAAGCGCTATGGACTTCGTCCTTTGTCCACGAGAAAAGTATTGTTTAAAAGTAAAGTCCAAGCGGCAATGGGTAATAAAAAAAAAAGAGAAATGAAAAAAATGAAAATCAACTTGGAAAATCAAAGATTATAGAATAATGAAAAATTAAAACTTAATCAAATTAACAATCAGAAATAAAAAAGGAATTTAAAATTCTTTTGGATAATTAACGTAAAATTATCAAAGACATTCTTTTATAAAAGTTTCATTTCATTTTTTTATTTCATTTCATTTTATTTTATTTTTTTGAGATAAATAGCAACCTTAAAAATCGATTTTCTATTTGAAGACATTCTGTAGACATTTTGTATTTTCAGCTTCTTCTAGACTAGGTGAAATTTCAAGAAACAATAATCATCGAATCTACTAAGACTTTAAGAAATATACTTATATAATACTTTAAACATAATAATAATAACTTTCAACATGGAAGCATAAAACTGGTCGATCAAAATTCTCAATCTTTTATAATTCTGATGGGAAGTTTTGAAGATTCCAACCGAATAAAACATTTTCCCAATAGAAAATTATATACCTGAAATTTAATAACCATAAACCATTTAAATATAAAACAAAGAAGATTAGCTTTTTTCTGAATGTCAAAATCAAGCTTTAATGAAATATAAATCGCTTAACACGATCAATTCATCAATCTCGAACTATTCCAAACTTAAGACATCTAGAATTATTCATTTTTCTAGGAAAAAGAACATCGCAACATGGAGCGTAAGTGGAAAAAAAAGGATGGGAACAGAAAGACTTATCTAAATGGGTGTAGGATGGTGATATTTTGCTTCGCCTTGGATTAAACGGGCGATTCCCGACCCTTGAAGAGATCAAACCTGTAATCAAAAGTGAAATCCGGATGATGCTGGGGATTAAAACAAAATTCACAGCCTCTGGTGAAGAGACTCACTTTAACAGTGACCCAGCGAAACCAAGAAATGGTGAATATTAGCAGATGAACGGCAAGAAGAAAAAATGATTAAAAATATGAATATTAACAGATGCTTGCAGAGATGGCCTCAGCTTAAAAGAGAGATAAGAGAAAAGAGCAGTGATAAACGCGAAATGCAACAAGGAAGGGTCAAAGCAGGGTCACATAAATATACTACAACAACAACAACAGTGCGACCAATGTCAAAGTGCATCAAAAATTTAAAATTAAAATTAAATTAAAATATGAATTTTTATTAAAGTACAATTCTCGAATTATTAAAAGACTATTTAAACTGCTATATAAATGTAACGATTGCGATTTTTGAGGAGAAAATATAGCAGTTAAGCGGGGATAAAAGGATATTAGTCGGTGGTGGTGTGGTTTGGATCCGATGTTTTTAGCTGATAAATGAAGCCAATAACTGATAACTGATAACGGAATTTAAGAAAATAGAACAGATGGGATAAAAAATAATCGCATAAGCCAAGCGAAAAGAACTCATTTTGAGAAAATAGCTTGGAGGATGCGAAATAAGCCAAAAGCAGTCACAGAACGACGGTACATTTCTTCGACTCGCTTGCCATCGCTCGCTTGTTGGAAACCTTTCACTGAGTGAAAGTGACGATGCTTGGAATTCATTCGAACCCCCTTCCTCCCACGGGGAGGATTAGCGTCTTAGAGAACAAACGAGCTAACCACTAAAGAACAATAAAACAAACCAAACCACAAACCTACAAGGCAGAACATCCGAGACAAAACACCCCCAAGGACGATACTAAAAACCTACCCGCACTTGCTGCATAAAATGCAAAACTACAAAACCGCAATTTCAAAGAATAACTAATTCGCAGCTTCAGACCATAATATTACTAACAATCAGTTTAAGGTTATAGCCCTTTGTTCTGGAGATTTCATGAAAGACACTCGATGTAGACTTGTTAGTTTTTTTCCTGTAAGTCGGTGCTTTTGCTTGAAACCTACCTTCCACCATTACCTATCCTTCAGCTGCGTATTTCCGCACTTGGGAGAATTTAATTTAGGAATTTTTAGCTAATTCCAGTTTGTTAAAAAATTGCTTAATTTTTAAAAATTTAAAATTTTAAAATTTAAAAAAAAGATTTTTTAAATTTTAAAATCAATAAAATTTTAAAAATTGAAATTTTTTCGGCATTTTTTATTATTTTCATTAAATAATTTAAAAAATTTTACTGAGCAATATTTTTAAGATTAAATGAAACGCAGATAAGTGCGGAAAATCTGCAAAACGTGGGAAGAACGTAAAAAAAATTTGAAAAATTTGAAAAAAAATTTTTCAAATTTGAAAATCAACTATGAATGGATGTGATCGATTTGATGTAAAAAAATTTTTTTCCTAAATTTTAAATTTTTTAAAAATTTTTCGATTTCTTTATAAATATAAAAAAATTATTTATTGTTTTATTATTATTTTACTATTATTTTTATTTAGCACAATTGTCATAAAAAAATTTTTTGTTTGTTATTTTTAAAAATAAAAAATGAACTGTTAATTGAATTGGATATTGATTAAAAATATTAAAATATAAAATTTTTATCATTTTTTATTTTGTTTTAAAAAATAAATTTATGCTTTTAGATTAAATAAATTCGTCTTTCCCTTATTTTTCTTTTGTTTTTTTCGTTTTTTTAGAATTCAAGCGAGGATGAGGAAGGCGATTTTTTGATGAATATAGACAATTTAGAGAATGCTGAAAGGTTGAACTTCGACTTTGAAGCTTATCCTTTAATTGATTCTGATAAAGATGGCATTATCAGCCTATTAACGTAGTTTTTAAGGGTTTTTTCTATTAAATTTGCCACTTCTTTTCAAGTCCACCGTAGAAAAAAAATTTGAATAAATCTGGCAATTTCCGATTTTATGAAAAAAGTTTTAATGAATTGGAAATTCTAAATTTCATTATATTTATTTTTTGAAAGAATATAAAATGGTCATTTCAGATTTTTTAAAGAGCTCCAGTTGATTTAAATTCTTTAGCTGATAAACTGATAAATTTATTCAACAGGCGCCGTTTGGATGTGTATATATCGAGTAAGATTTATTGGTGTTTTCCCTATTTTTCAACTTAAAACTAACTAATTTCAAAATTTTTAATGCTCGAAAGGTGACTATTCATTTATTAAAAATTATTTATTTTTTTCTAAAATTGCCTTCACCGATTATGTAGTAATGTTAGGTTTCGAGAATGAATTTTATAAAATATAAATTGATAAAATAAAATAAAAATACTTTATCGAAATATTCTATTATTGTAGACAGCTGAAGAATTTGCTGATGAAGATGGTGAAGATTTAATTTGTGGTGTTTTATCTATGGCGAGTTTATATATATAAAACATGCGAAAATAAATGTATTGATTCTTTAAGTATCAAATTCTATCATTTTCATCAAATAATAATAATTATTTTTTAAAAAAAGTAACATTAAAAAAAACCTTGATTATTATTAAATATTAATAACTATGCATGTAGTATTATGGAAAAAGTTTTTCAAATATTTCAGAAATATGCGTTTGATATATGGGATTTGTTAAAAAGTCGAGTTCATAAATATATTGAAGAAAATATTATTAACCAACTGATAGAATTATTTAATATGAACTATTCTGTTGGATTATTAATAAATGAGCGATTTCTTTATTTTCCACCATCTATTGCTGCACCTGCTTTTAATTCTTTGAAGTTGGTTATTTCTTTTTTTATTTTTAGTTATTTCTTTGTAATTAGTTTAGAATTTTATATTATTTATTAAATCGTTAATTTTTGCAGAAATGATATGAAAGCATTTGAAAGTTTCTGTAATTTCACAACTGTTTTATTGATAATAAAAATTCGAATCGCAGAAGCCGCAACGGTATCATCTCAATTTTCTATTAAAAAGAAGGGTAAGAAGATGGGAAAAGTAGCGAAAAAGAGGGCAGCTGCAGCTTTTATTTCTGATTCCGATGTGATCTATGGCAATGCTGAGGAGGAATTAGGTTTATTTCTAATCCAAGCGTTTAATACTATTGGTTTATATCGATAATTTCAGTTCATAATGAATTTTTGAATTATATGATAAATTTATATAAATGAATCAAGAACCGTTATAAGAACGACAATTCCTTGTTTTCATAATTTTTTCAGGGTATTATGAATTTTGATTATTTCCAATACCCAGTTCATTCAGAGGTTGAGAAGGAATCAAAATTTGGCTCTTTCGTTGTCAGTGGTGTGATCTTTTGGCCTTATCGAAGAATTTGCTTCTTAAATAATGAACAGTTTAAAAATTTTGTTGATAATGTTAGTAAAAGGATTATAAAACTTTGGTCATTAATTCTTATGTGCCTTGGAAACAAGACCGCTTTTTTAAAATATTCCTTGTAGATTGAAACATAAAATTTGGTATTTAAAATTTTGTATATTTCTCAAATTGTTACTTTTCCATAAATCCATTCATTTGAACTACTTGAGACCGATCGATTAATCAAATTTAATGGAACTGTAATTTTACTTGTACTCCAAAACATTGTCTACAAAGATATTTAGAAATATTAGTATTAAGCATTTTTCAAAAAGCTTTAAAGTGCACATATTTGATTGAATTTTGTAGAAATATAAAAAAACTTAATTTATCGCGTTTTAGAAATTCTATTACCATAGTTACCAATATTTTATTTATTATTTAATATTTATTTATTTATTTGTTATTTATCTACTATTACTTAGTTATTCTATTTAAGGTGTCCATCTTATGGGCAAGTGGAACAGTCCTTCAAACTCACAAAGTCTTGGAAATTCATGTGCATCTTTGAAGGGCAAGGCTATGGAAATTTGCTATTCTCCGAGCCTGAAGTGGTTGCGGGGGCAGGTCTAAGATATCCTTGCTAATGGATTGTAACAAAAGAATATAATAGAGTTTGAGGGATTAAACGTTGGTACTTTGAGGCAATGGTTAAATTTTTTCCAAACCATAAAGCAAGTGTATTATACAAATTCTCCATTTTGGACTATAATGATATTGATACTACTGTTGTCTGAGGTAATAGGCATTCTTGATTACAAAATAAAATATGACTCTGAAATCAAAATTTCTTCTGTTCGGCAACAATTATGATTATTATCTACAATCTTCATTTTTTTATTTTTAATTTTAATAAACTATAATAAATGATAATTTTCATAGAATCGACATCGAGGAATGATGGGCTTTCATTCGCCTTATTTTCGTCTTTGCCTTTAGGGCTCTTTGGAATTTATCGCAGAAAACTCTCGTTTGTATTTTTCTCGATAAAATAAGAAAACTGTAAGTAACTAAAGAACATTGGTACTTTTCAGTTTCTCCTTGTCACTCCTAGTTTTAATAGAATATCCGCTATATTAGCGTCGCACTTTTATCTTTTTCTAGTACTTTATTATAGAATCAGTGTCTGAATCAGTGCCATGTCTGAATCGTGGAGGCCTATATATATGGAAAATTATTAAAAAATTTTGCAAAAATAGCGATTTGCAATTTTTAAACAAATTTTTAACACTATAATACAATTCATAACAATAAGCAATTTGAACAATGGACGATTATTAAATCATTGTTTTCGCCAATTTGCTTATTTGTTATTTTGAGACTTGAGACCTTTGAATGAGACCTGAAGATTATTCTTAGAGAGTCTTGTACTACTAGGCTCATACTATTAAGGCCATAAGGCCTAAAATTGGCAGATATACCATTCCTTTTTTCATCACTATTGCCATAGCCGAAACCGTTTTGGTTATTTGAAGAATAGTACAAAAACAGAGAGTCACCTGAGGATAGAGTCACCTGAGGATAAAGATATAGGTGTCTATAATGTCATGATTTCAGCGACTTCAGTCGAAGTAATACTCAATTCTCCTTCCAGTTCTGGTCATTTTTCCTTAATTCATTAAAATCACTTGGATTATTTAGAATTACCTCAGTTTGTTGAAATCTAGGAAAGAAGTAATATATCAGTCCAATGAAATTATCAAATTAACTGATAACTTATCGTATGTATTCGTTTTCCTTATTGTATTGTCTTTAATATTTACGTAATAATAAAATACAATAAAATTAATGGCAATTTTTTATAAATTTTTAATGCAAAAAAACCATTTGTTAGAAATAATGCGAGCTTAGAAGAAATTATTGCTGATTAAAGTGATAAAAATGATGAGAAGCAGATATTGATGCCAACCTTTATCTCGGAACTATTGGGAAATAAAATGCTCCATTTAAGATTCTTATTTTCACAGTACTCACACTGCTATACGAGTGATAAACGAGTGATTACTCTACGCAAACCATACAATGAAAATGCACTGCAAAAAATGAAAATATTTATTTCTTGCCAGTCGGTAGAAAACAATTAATCGAGCTTTCTGTATTATCATTCATCTTATCTGATTCGAATTTTTCTGATGTGTAACTTCTTTATTTCGCAAAAATTATTTTTTAGTTCAATAGCAAAATTTTAACACTCATTTCATTTTCTTCTCTTGTTTCGCATTATCTTGATCTATAATTTTAATAATATTCTTTAGTGATGATCGAGACTTCGAACACATTTAGAAGTTTAGTATGATTCGCTTGGCCTATGTCTTGCCCCAAGACCAATCCTTGGCCAAGTCTCGGAATAAACGTTGGCCTTCGTCTAAGCCTCGGACTATGTTTTGGCCTAATCCTAAGCCTTGGCTGGAGCCTTGGCCAAGCCTGGGCCTGAGCGTTAGCCTAAACCAGAGCCTAAGGTCAAGTCCAAGCCCCAGCCAAAGCCTAAAATTTTGTAATTTTATATGAAAACAATTACAAAACAAATTAGCGTGTTTCATGGATTTCTTTGGATGGTATGCCAAAAAATAAACTTTAAGAATAACGTTATTGAAAAAAATCGTCATTATCATTGTTTTCATGTTCAAATAAATGTGCTGAAATTTTAGAAATTGGTATCTATTCGACTCATAAAATTTTATTTCTACTATGTAATTCACATTTACTAAAATTTTTCTAATTTAGTTTAGCGAATTTTTTTAAAATCTAATTTAATTAAATTTAATTAAGTTAAATACAAATAATTTCAATTTTTTCTACAAATTTAATTGCAAATTTTAGATATTTGATATATTTATTAAATTCGCCAACTATTGCAAAAAAATAAATAAATCCTTTAAATTAAAAAAGTTTAGAAGAAAGCGCTGTCTTTTGAAAAAAGAAGAAAGTCAAGAAAAAAAAAAATAGACATTATGTATAAAATTTACTAAACATGACGAGAGTAATGAATGGGAGAGCAAAAAATGTATTGTCACTTAAAGAGAGTGTCATAGAAGCTGTCGTAAAAATTGAGCAGTATTAGATAATCAAAAATTTTTTCCAGGTGGTTAGAATGAATGATAACTATGAATATATAGATATATTATATCAACATATTATGAATATATTATGAAGAGAGCACATGAAGCTGGCGAAAAAAATTTATTATTTGAAATCATACGACAAAAGCATGGTTGCACCAAGTCAAACTAAATTTTAAAGTAAAGTTAAATTTTAAAGTAAGTAAACTAAACCAAATTTTTTTTGCATACACATCAGTTTCTAATTTGTCAATTCGATTTTGAGATGTCAATCGTAAGCGATAAGTATAAATCTATTTGGTGGACTATCTATTGCGAAAATTGGCTATCCAAAATTTGTTGCAGTCTTAAGTTAACAAAAAGGTTTCGAGATAAAAATTATTTCACGCAATTTGATGCAAACATTCGCAAACTGTCAGATAGAAAAATTCTTAATAAAATTTCTAGAATTTTAAGATTTTAAAATATTAAACAGTTATGGAAGAATATGGGTTTCCTCCATTTTCATTGGAATGTACTAATGTTTCGTAAAAACTACTGTTCTATATGAGAAGCCATTGCTCTCTAAATTCTCTGATATATCCTATAATCAATTATATTTAATTGATTTATTTTATCAGTCCTATTTATTTTATGAAAAACCTTGCCTAGATTCGAATTTCCTTAAACCATTGTCCTCTATTCCGATAATTCTGCACAAATCGTCTAACCCTAAGAATATGCCTTGGCCTAAGTCTTGGCTCTAGCTAAATTTTTGGCCAAGACCAGGACGAAGCATAGGGCTTGGTCTAAGTCTCGAACTAAGCCTTCTAGGCCTAAGCCTTGGCCCAAGCCTAGGCCCAAGCCAAATCCTAAGCTTTGGACTAAGCCTCAGCCATGGCTTAAGACTCATCATTAAACTTTGCTGAAGTCTAATCAAATATAATCAAATATATAGCTATATATTTTATACTATACTAAAATGAATTTATAATCATAAAGAGTTGAAAATATAATGAAAAATAGAAAACTTATTTTATACAAATGGTATTTTCAATCTATTGTAGAAGATATTAATCACATTAATATAGTGTTTTTCGCCATCGTTCAGTGAAAAACCGTTATTGGATAAATGGATGAGGCATTATCAAATCGTCGTTCAAATCGAGCGACAAAATCGCGAAAATCTATGACCTATAGCGACATAATAGCGACAACTGTACTATGAATTTTATTATTTTATTATGTTAGTGGTTTTGATATATTCCATATTTGTCAAAAGAGGTTTCGTTTCTTCTGATTGCATTGACGGCTTAGCAAAAAAGAACGATTTCGTGCAAGTTTTTGGAAAATGTAAGGACAAGGCAAATTCGGTTGTTGTCTTCTCCACTTCAGTCTTCAAGGACCTCACCTGAATATTTGAATATTTGCTACTTCCACCAAGATTTGCACAGTGGAAGCTCCAGTTGAGCCTACGCTCAAAACCTTCAAAGAAAACCACTGCGACTCTCTTACTCGTTGTGGTCGGTTTTTTTCAAAAAAAATACATACCAAACAATGGTCGAGTACAAGTTTTTCGCTCAAGCGCCATCCATTTTCAAGGCTAGTTGATTCGGCAGTTTGTTACACACAGCGTCAGCATCACTCGAATTTTTCAACAAGTTTATCCAAATAAGGAACAGAACCTCAGCATGGGCGCTCCAAACTGAGCAACAACCACTAAGCCATTCAACCATTGTTCCAGAGCTCGAGTAAATTATTAGGGGTATGTGGAGGGAAACTGAACAGCAGTTGAATGTGGTTCAGTCGATCCTAAGATATCGGCTAATGCCGCTTTCTGAATTTAAATGAGAGAGAAGAATGGTGGAAAAATTTTTTTATCATTCCTTTCGTCATCACCGAAAGGAAAACAGGTTCATATTCACGCACCCTGGCACGGAGAGTGACGTTCACGATTGTGAATGTCTAGCGCGGTAAAGCAAGCGAACTCGGAAACGCTGAATAGAGCTTGAGCCAGAGTTCTCTTTTCTGGTTAAGAAATGGACTCCCTGGAAACGGTTCAGCCGGCGATAGGGACGTTATTTTCGCAAAGGACGGCGGTTCGTGTGGTATCTTATTTGGCCCATGAAAATCCGAGGGAGGCTATTTGAATTTCATGTCGGATCGTACCGATATCCGCAGCAGGCCTCTAAAGTGAATAGCCTCTAGTCGATATAATAATGTAGGTAAGGGATATCGGCAAATTAGATCTTTAGAAAGGATTGGCTCTAAGAACTGAGTCGGATCGGACGTGCTGTTACGTGAAGTATGCTATGGTTGAATCGAAGCAGTGCAAAACTATTTATAAACAGAGGGTTCCCGTGGACGTTGACTGTCTCTGATTTCTGCCCAGCGCTCTGAATGTAAAAGTGAAGAAATTCAACGAAGCGCGGGTAAACGACGGGAGTAACTATGACTCTCTTAAGGTAGCAAAATGCCTCGTCATCTAACTAATGACGCGCATGAATGGATTAACGAGATTCGCACTGTCCCTATCTACTATCTGGCGAAACCACAGCCAAGGGAACGGGCTTGGCGAATACAGCGGGGAAAGAAGACCCTGTTGAGCTTAACTCTAGTCTGACTCTGTGAAGAGTCATGAGAGGTGTAGCATAAGTGGGAGGTTATGAAAAAAAAAATTTTTTTTTCTTAGCCGGCGGTGAAATATACCATTACTTTCAACGATTCTTTACTTATTCGGTAAGACGAGAATTGAGCTATATTCATCGCCTCTCTAATATCTAAGATCGCTCATTTCAATTGTAAAATGTTTTAAATTTGCAGCGCTAGAAATTGATTTAAATAATTTCGGGTGAAAGTTTTTTACTATTTTCCTAATTTTTTCATTGATCAAAATTCCTAATTTTAATCAATGTAAATAAAACAAAAGTCTTTTCGTCTTATGTACAAGAAGCTGCCTCTTTTTATAAATTCATTGCGGGTTGAAGAAATGCTTGATTTTAAATCTTTGGTCCAATCTTATACAGAATGACCAGGCAAAAGACGAAATTACTGATAACAGTAGCTAGAAATGCATCCTTCTGGTTGCCCTAATCTTTATGGAGCCGTCGTGAAATTACCATAAAAACGAAAGTCTGCATTTATCTTCATTCGATCTTGCTATTGCTCTGAGGCATGCCAACAAGAGTGGAGGATATTAAGATGTTATTTACCTTTGACTATCTTTGTCTAAGGTAGGAGTCCGTCGAGCGGACAAAATATCACTTGATCGCATCCATCTTCGTTCAAATACCATTTGCATTAATCATAGAGCGTCGCCTTCGCTGGTTAAGGCACGTCTCTGTACATACATAGTGAGTAAAGACCAGCGATATATGGACTTAGACGATGGAAAAAGGAATGGCTTCTATACCACTAGCGATGGCGTCTAACTGGGCAGCTTGGAGGCATCTTATTTTGTAACCAGTGGGGCAGCAATGGTGAGAGTTTTTAGAAGAACCACTCTTGTTTAAGGTAGGGATCCGTCGAGCGGTACTTGTTCGCATCCACCTTTATTCAATATCACGTGATGGATTTACCGAATCTTCGTGATATTTGAATTTCAAATCGAAACAATTATTTGCCACGCCGTATGTTATAAATAATTTGTTTGGTTAACGATTTTAACTAAACAAATTAATTGTGATTTATCCAATTGCCACAGTACTATACCGTAATATCTGAAATATTTTCCCATGAAATATCTGAACTGCGGATGGGTAGAGTGGTTCCACGAATGAAAGTGTTAAGTTTATCGATTTGAAACCATATCAAGCAACACGAGCTATTCATATTAAGAAGAAACCAGGAGAATTTTTATGGAAGCAATTAGTCATGTGCTAATTGAATTTTTAAAAGAGCTTTCACTGAATTAAGAATGAAGATTTAAAAAGATTTACGAATTTACGACGATTTTGGTAAAAAGTAAATAGCTTATCGAGTTTTAGAGAAAAATATTTTTTTTTACATTTTTTTTGTCCAAATCTCCATTATCACTCAATTTTAGGCAAAAGGTATCATATATATTATAGCTTAGAGGAAATTTGACATTAATAAAGGTTTAAATTCCACCATAATAATGACAACCACTGCTGCCTATGTGTTATGCAAATATGTTCAGCGTATCGAAATATTGCTTAGCGATGAAATTATAAACGCAATAATGTTGGTAACTGTGCGAGCCGCTTGACGAAAAAGAAGGAGAAGAGAGATTTCTGGATCAATTTGATAATTTTCTATAAATTTCAGAAAAGGACAAGATATAATCTAATTTTTGCTAGTACATACCAGTTTCCACTACAGTTTCTGAATCTGCCTAAAGCTTCATTTTGGTTTCTCCCCTTCGCTGAAATGGATATGATTTCGGTAGAAACTAAATAATAAAATTTAAAACTTATTTTATATAACTAAAAATTATCTAAAATTATAAAAAATTTTGCACAAATCAATTTCCAATATTATATTCTGCAATGATTTAATCATGAAGAGTTACTAATAGGTATAATGTTAAAAATAGTTTTTATTTCTAACCACTCTAAAAATTTCTTAAGGATTTTGGATTAAATGGCGAATTTCACACGAATGTTGTCTATAAATTTTTCTGCACTGCCAGCATATTTTATTATCAACCAAAGAAGAAGAATTGAAATTATTGGTGAAAAATTTTGGAGTATGTTTTGGATTTTTCTTCAAAATTCTTCATACTTTTTCCAGTGTTAACACGAATTTTAGTCATCCAGAACTTTTTATTTTAAAGATTTGATGGCTCTATTCGCATTCTTTTCTTCAAGTTTAAAATGAGAAAATAAGAAAATTTTGAATATATAAATAAATAAACAGAATCTTTCTTCTCCTAACAGCTCTTTCTTCACCATTGCTGGTTAGGCTGGTTCCAACGGCTAAAAGGGTAAGACGTTTCCAAGCGGCGCGCTCTGATCGTCATCATCGTCTACAATAATGGAAACCATTCATTTTTCCATCGTCTAAATCCATATATTGCTGGTCCACCTATACCTTCAAAATCTTTTCTCACCGTATCAAAATTTAATTTAATTTATCAAATTTAATTTTTTTTGTCTTTGGTAGGAGTAAACGCTATTATGTTAAAAATCCGAGTGGCTGCTGGGAAACCACCTGTAACTCTATCCCCAAGTTGACTCTATGGTGAAAGAGTCAAATACACTTGATAAATAAACAGAATAATGAATAAAAAATCTGATTTTCATATTTCTAATTTCTAACAAAAATATATGATTTACAAAAAATGCAAATGAAATTAGTGTATTCTAATTAGCGCTTAACTGGGATATTGAGGGAAATTCTTATGTGCCTTTAAGGATAATAAACTATATCAGTAACAAAATCTTGTCAGTTTTGGTTAGTTTCGGTTTCTCCTATTTTCGATCGGATAATCGTTTAATTGCAGGCAATTATTTCTACTAACTGTGGCCCATATATCACCTTTCAGAATTTCTTGGCTATCGTTTATTTCTATCTGAAATTTCCGATTTATTCATTTACGAAAGCTAAAAGGTCTATTACTAAATTTAGAGCAATAGCAAGAACATTAATTGTCCTTTAAGTAAAAGAGTGGTTGAATCTTCCTATTATCATAATTAAAGTCAACCTGGATTTCTATTTTCAAATAACTTTTCGGTGAAATCTTTTCAAATTTCTAAGTAGCCCAGCGGAGACCAGAAGTTTCAGATGAACAAAGGAACTTTTCTTATTCTTATAGTTATTAATACAAATTGCTACTATTCGGAACGAACTGCAATAAAGTAAATAGTTACTCTGTCACGATTTTTGATGAAATTTCTGGTTCTAGGAAGTAACTTATTTTTTTGCAGATTTCCACTGTCTTGCATTTTCTAGGCTACTGAATCATGGCATCTGAGCTAAAGTTCTCGTACTATTCAAACATTGAACCAAAGAATCCCCCGGAGATGAGGCAAGTTTTCAATTGGTTATTTATTTTTTAATAATATTTCTTCTATATTTTACTTCATTTAAATGCAAAGTCATAATAGATGGATTACTTCGAAAAATTAAATTTTTATATTCGAATTTTGAAATTTCCTAAACAAATTATGAATTATTGCAAAATTATCACTTATCACTTTCTGAGTTGATTTTTTAACAAATTGGTTTTTGTTTTAAAATATATCAAGTACCAAGCTCAAATCATGTGGCTGTTCATATAGTAGTACAATAGTACCGTCTATATATTTAAAATTATTTGAAAATTGTTTAGCGATAAGGGAATTAAAAATCAACTGAGGAATATTTCTGATTTTACATGCTTTAAAAACTTTAATTAGTATATATATTTATAAAATATATCCGAATGCAGCGGGCATAAGGAAGAATCAGAGGTAACTTAGGATAAAATTTAGAAGAGTGATAATTTCAATTCGTGGAGCAGCCTGCGATCGCCTAGATCTTTAAAATCGATGATTTTTTGCACTTCACGTTCCAAACTGATCCATAGCAAACATTAGATGAAATCAAGTTATGATAGTATTTCGTCAACTTTGAGTTCTGGAGAAGTCAAATAGGGCGGCTATTTGTGTTTCACTTCCCCCTAATTACCAATGAATACATGTTTTTTGAAGACCTTCGATATATTCACTTTTTCTAAATAAGAAAGAAATCACTTCTGGATAGAATTATCATTAATGACAGTAAATATTCTGCGATAATCCATGGCTACCAGCGGAAGTAACACCTGCAAAAGCTATTAAGTTAGGCATTTATGTAAGAATCATGCGAATGTACGTGGAATAAAGAGAATAATTCATTATGAGCTACGCAAACTTAGTCAAGCTAATACGAGGTTATCAACAGCTCATCCATGCAAAAAAATTTCATCTATCAAAACAAAATAATAAAATAAGAAATCATGAATAAGAAATCATGAACAACTTATCTGGGAAATTCCATCCATCTAGCAACTGTGACCTTACCTCCTTTTATTAAGAAAATTCTTCTTGTTTTATGAATTGGAGAATCAAAGTGGGAAGAATCGTAGAATCGTAAAAAAGATTATGAATATGGAAATGACTATTTTTTGAGTGAATATTCTATATGAATATTGATAATTAAACAAATTTTTAGACGGAACTGAGATGATTTTAGAGAAAAGTTGGATTCTCAAATTTTTCTTCCAATTTTTCCGGAATTTTTATGTTTATTTAGTATTTACCAATTTTTTGATTAAAATTAGAGGAAATGAAGAAATCTTCCTCGATTTTTCACTATTATAGAAGTAAATTCAAAAGGACAAAAAAATAGTAATGCTGATCTATAAAAATGACAAAATGACAAATGATTTGCCAATTTCTCTGAAAAAATTTTATGCCAGGTCTGATAATCTTACGGACGAAATCAAACGACGTTTTAGACGATCTGCGAATCTCAATGTACCATTCGTTCTGAATGAATTTCGGCCCAAAGTATTTTTTTATTTACTGAATGAAACATTTAAGAAAAAAAATTCAAAAATGCCAAATTCAAGAATAAAAATATATATATTTATCATTTTCATTATTATTTTTATCATTTTAACAATTTTATTATATTTATCGTATCATATATTTCCTATATTTCAATTATATTTTCTACACATTAATATTTTTATATAAAACAGGAAGATGAGAAGCAGCAAATGATGGAAGAATCGGTATCGTTGATAACGCTTCTCATAAAAACTACAAGAACGCCAGTGATGATAGCCAATATTATGAATTTTGTACCGGTAAGTAAATCAAATTTAACTAAAAATTATAATTAAAATTTCCAAAAACCAAAGCAATGCGCTAAAAGCGACAAATTTGGGAAGCACCCAATAATGGTTGCTTTCGTCTCAATCATCGTATGTCATGAACATACTTATAAGTATGCTTGGATTCTCATAAATAACAAAAAAATTCTCATTTTAGCTTATTAACATAATTTCTCACAGGAATCTGGAATCCTCAAACACATCGAATCACGTGACCACAAGTCTGGCGAAGCAAATATTATGGAAATCCTTCTTGAGATCGAACTAATGAAGCGCGAATTGCGAGAGATGATCATTGAAAATCTCCGTTCAATATGTCTTGAAGTGATAGAAGCAGATTTATCATTTTTACAATTATATTTTCTATACTTTGAGGAATGACATAACCACCATAGGTTACGTTTAGTCGTGATATACAATAATGATACAATCAATACAAATGCGAATTTGGAGGTAGCCATTTGAGAACTTGCCAACGCTTTATACAGATAGTCTTCTTCATATATTTCCATACATACCAGCCATGTTTCCAGCAACAAAAAAAGGCTATACAAAACAGCTAAATGTAAGAGTGGTATCATTTTATTAGATAAATTTTAAGGCGATTTGAATAAATTTGCCAGACAGAAAAAAATATCTGGAAAGGAATTTCTGGTACCAACAATCCCAGCTGGAATTGCATCCCCCGCTTAACCAGCGGATATAAGAGGAAATCTCAGATGATTCAAATCCAATACTTCTTGGAGCAATGAAAAATTTCTATAGCTTAGTATTTTAATAACGTCGGATAGATGGAAAAAGGTTCCGCCTTACGTTGATATTCAGGCCTATCTTTGCTCCTGTTGACAATTGGCACAAAATCTGTTATAATTATAATTGAAAATGGGAATAGAATCACTTTGCTACAATCACGCGGTACTTGTTCCTTATTCCCTTTGGGTGAGGGCAATTTTTGCAGATAAGTTATGAAAGATGCTGAACAATCTGAAGAATGCGATTGTCATAGTTAAATTTGTCCTTAAAGAAATCTTTCATCTGATTCGGCGTTTGAGCGTTTGATTTCAATAGGTTTTCCATTTCTATTTCCAGTCATTTTCCCAACTGTGTTTCCCGTTATGCTTTTCTTGCGAAGAGATAGAATTTTCGATTATCAACTAATCGAGCTTCATATTCAAGGCTATAGCACTGTCATTCTTTCCATTCTTCATTCATTCTTGTCTCATGACAATCGTTGCAAGTCTTAGTTTTCGCCTCTTCATCTGTGCACTGGTGGTACTTAATTGGACTGGCGATTATTTCTTTAAAGATCCTTTGTACCGACTTTCGAACAACATTGTGGCTCCTATTTAACAAATCTTGGAGACGAGATCGGAAATATGGTCAGTGCTTGGCTGATAGAAAGATGCTGCCACTAATATCATATTTGAGGTTCTTCAATATCTCACTTTGAAATGCGCTTTTTCTCTATGGATCTGTGCAACAATCTGGGTGCTTAATTTCATTCGAATCTTCGCTCTAAAGCGTTTGTTCTACTAATTTCGACTCCTTTATTTGAGCAGAAGCCCAACATAAAAGCTCTCCAATGATTATTATTTAGAATATAGACAATATGCTTATCTGGGGAGCGCCATGTGATGATTAGATGTCTAGTTTCGATTCCGAATCTCCTACAACCACTAAATTATTCCTTTAAGGAAGAGATGCTAATAGGTGATAAAGTTCGTATAGAACCTATAAAAAAGTTTTTTCGTTATCGCGAGCATTCGCGCATATCATGGAAGCATATCATAGATGATCCAAATATTTCAAAATCTGTCCTCAACATGCCATCCGGCTAATAGCATCCCATATTTTATTGCTATTTCAGCAGCAGCTCAATGGGATAATCTTCAAGTGATTTTCAGGTGCAAGAAATCGGAGTTACCAGTATTCCACTGGTACCATCTGAAGCAATGAAATACAATGAATCAGGGTTCGAAAGTAAGTTTTTGGAAAAAGACAGTGAGCATGGCA
>UYYG01001174.1:739200-778095 GCA_900625125.1 Dracunculus medinensis | reverse complement strand
TTTTTTCCACAAAATATTCTAATAATTTTTTATTTGATAATGCAGAAAATGAACTGAACCCAGAGGCTCGATTAACTCGTTTTTGCCAATTTTTTATAATTTTTGGATTTCTTAGATTGAAAACAATGTTTAATGGTTCTAAAAACAGAAAATTTTATAAATGAAAAGTTTAATATAGAATAAGACATAAATTGAGTCAAATAAGATTTTTAATGAAGTTTTTTTTATTTAACTTCAGAAAAATCAAAATTTCTGCATTTTTGGGCAAAACGCGTAAAATGCGATAGAACAAATGTGGTAACTAGAACAAATATCTCTTGCATTGCTAAAAAAGTTGTTCAGATGGCACATTTTTGTGGATTTTTGTGGATTTTGTGGATTTTGTGGATTTGTGGATTTTTTTGTGGATGTTGCCAACTCTGACATTTTGATTCCATCAACTGAATGGATTATCTTTTTTCTAAATCGTTAATTGGTTCATTCAATGATTCACCAAAATTGAATCAGTGAATCCCATCTTCATAGTTATTTTTCGCTTTTTTTCAGTTCAAGCCTGTAGTGTAGATTTAACACACTCGCTGGATTTAATCGAACCACTCCAGCGCCAATATTTTTAGCATTATTTTCTCACGGAATCACCAACGCATGAACGGATGTCGAGTAAAAGATTATTAATGGAAATTTCGGTATCATCGGAACACTGATTGATTCGGCATGAATAACAACAATACTGCCTTGGAATAGATCTCATGGCAGAAAACCATATTAAGACAGAATTTTGTAGGCTTTGACAATTTGAAGAATGTTGGAGGCAATCAGATGATCGTGTGATGCCTAATTTCTTTAAAATAAATCAACATTGATCTCAATCTTCTTTTTTAATAATTTCAAGTTGGAAATCATCCATCATTCGAGTTTTTAGCATAAAATAAGAGAATTGGTTAGGTGAACAGTTAGAACATCACAGATTGGATCTAACGAAAGAATCGTTATATAAAAATTGAACAGAGTAAATCTTCAACCCTTCTGCTCATTTCAATATTATTTTTGGGTGATCATTAGCATTTGAACTGTCAACTCAATTTTAACCATTGCAATTTTAATGCTTCGACGAGCTAAGCAAATTAAAGCAATAGTAATTATTAATCTGCGATATCTTGTAGATTGATATCAAAGAAACTTTCTTGCGCGATTTGTTACCAAAAATATTAATAAAAAGAATTTTTTTGAAAAAACATTCATGGAAAATTCATAAAAAAATATTTTAAAAAATTGATTTCAGGTAAATTTAAATTCGAAATAATTCGTTCGAGAAATTCGTAAAGTCACCATGAACGGAATTCTACGATGGAAAGAATTGGCGATTCAGTAAATTTCTTTTATTTCTTTTTTGTGTTTCGAATTCGATAATTTTTAATCGAATTTTAAAATTGTTTTTTTCTGTCTGTTGGTAATAATTTTCTTGAAATATTTGAAACATTCCAAAATATTTTTTTCTTTTCAAATTGTTATTGTTATTGTTAGTGAATTTGAAATTTTTATGTATAATATCTTCAATAAAAATGAATTTATTTAATTTTTATACAAATATTTTGAAATTAAGAAAATTTTTTAGAATATTAATTTAGAATTTAGCCCATAAAAGTATACTAAAATCCGACTGTTAAAATCAAGTCGAACTTATTCAAAAACTTAAGAGAATGCCTGAAGAAAGAATGCGATCGTTAGTTATGCAGATATTGTCTTTTTTATCCGAGCATCCCAGCAGTATGCGACACTCTCATATTAAGATAGGGCAGATAAGCATAAGCTCTCGCCCGAGAATGCCATGGGAAGGTAAAGGCTTTTGGCTGCTTGATTATTCTAAATTGTTTTTTATCAGCAAATGACAAAATTACGAATTTAAACGAAAGATGAAATATAATAAAAGAAATAGTATATTTATATAAACGATAGCAGTAGACAATAAAGTACGTGGAACTTTGGATGAATTAAAATATTTTCGATTATTTTAATGAATGTTTCTTGGCAATTTCAGTTAATCCTATGTATCGACTGTTTCCGACTTTCCGACATATTTCTAAAATCTCAAAGCAAAAAGGATTGATTAGTTCTGAATTAGGAAATTACATTTGCCTATTAACAGAAAGGCTTCCTCCATAAACGTTGGATGTACAAAGCGTGCATCGGCTCGAATTACGTATTTTTACCAAAAAATATATCCCCACAACTAAGAATTGGAACTTTCCCATTATTTGTCTACAAATGCTTCTCATGAATTCGGTGGCGACATTTTTTAAAGTAATCTGCGAATTAAATTAACGCTCACTGTTAAAGGCCTAACGATTATGTTTGTAATAAACAAATTCATCTCAATAGTTGTCGTTCCTTTTTATGGAACTTCCTAGATGGTACTATAAAGGTCAGCGGTCTTCCATTTCAAATCTTGAAATTTTAAATTTAAGATACTAAGAAGGTAAAGGAAAAGGATCTGATCGAGCAGTTTGGAAAAGCCTAGTGGCCAGTGGATCTAGTCTAACCACTTGGTGCGAGAATCAGTGGCTCATTGGCGAGAATCTTGTGTTCGAATCCGCCAACGCATCACACAATATCGTCCAACAGGAAAAAAAACAAAGGAAGAATAGAATGATCCAGCCTGTTGCTCAATTTGAGGCGTCTTCGCTGAGGTTCTAATCCCCGCAGAACCTATCTAAAAATCCTGGTAATGCTAGTGATTCATCTGTACCTCTATCGCTAAGAAACTCCCTGGCATAACTCCTTGTCCAGTGCGACAAGCCAGTGGAGCGAGTCTAACCAGTAATGGTGAGGGTTCTTTTAAAAAAAATTTAGTGAGCAAAATATATTTTAGGATATATGCACTTATTATCATTATCAATTACGCTAGAAGACCAGTGACGACTGATAATGGAAATTGCTCGCTCGCAAAAATTTTTCGAGCTACTCGCTCGTTTAAAGGTGGCAAAGTAGAAGCACAAATACTAACACATGGCAAAATGCGCAGATATGCATAAATTTACTCGAAATTTATTGAAATTTCAGTAAAATCTTTCGTGTGAGAAAAATAAATTAGACAAAAATCCATAATTTCTTAATTTTAATAATTATTATAATTATATGATTAAAATTAATTTTATCAGAGCTTTAGAATAAAATTACTAAATATTTTCACGCAAGATTACTTTCATTTCATTTCATCATTTCCATTTTATCAAACTCTTATCATTTCTTTTTCTCGAACAATTTGGGTACGGTCCATGCAAATTATAATATATTCGGGCTGCGAATTATTTTTAATGGATTGCGGCTTGTTCGATGGGCCGCATTTTCCTTGTTCGTTGTTCTGATATTTTCATGGGGCATATGAGTTTATTTTTTGTTTATTATTTATTGCTGTTGTTATTATTAAATTGTCATTTTTATCAGTTATTTTTAAAACTTTATTATCATTAAGACTATTATTTTTTATTATTTTATTATAAAAACTATTTTTAGTAATTTTATTATTATTATTATATAATAGTATTATTATTATTTTTAATTATTATTAATATTACTATTAATTTATTTTAATTTAAATATTATTAACATTATTGATAGTATTAGTGTTATTACTATCATTGCTATTAATATTATCATTATTAACATTTACTTTTTACGGTGTTTTTAACAAGATCTAATTCATTGAACTTATAATTAATTTTAATATTGGTCTATTGCTCTTAATTTTTACTGATAATTTTGGTTTCAGATTAAATTTTATCAGTTTAATGTTTAATGATTTGTTTTTACCAAAAGAATAAAGATTTTATTAAATATTATAAAGAAATTTTTATTTTAGTGAATTCTTCCTTATTTTCAATTGCATTTGATGGTGATTTAACAATAAGAACACTCATTTATTTCCTCCAAACAATTCGAAATAATGAAAAATATTTTATCAGTGCTGTGGTTCATTGGTATTTCTTTTTCCTCGCTCTGTACTTGTATATCGCTGAGTTATCGATAATACTTTTCAAGTCTTCTCTTATCAATTGTACCATTCCAGATGTTTATTGCTTTTGATTCTCTCCATCATAGGATTCACTAAATAACGAGATATGCATTAAGAAAAAAATTTAAAGAACACCTTAACCAAGGATTTTGTCTGTCTTATTCTTGTGAATTACAGAGATTACTTCGTTTTGCTTGATGGTTCCAAGTTGCAATCATTTGCGCTTCAGTCGTATCCTAGCAAATATTGGATGGCCATATTCATTGCTGATTGTTTAACTTAGATTCAAAGAACTCTCCATTTGGTATACATGGTTTTTAATAGATTTTATTAACTCCTATAATTCAATAATCCAGTTCTGAAACGACACTAATCAAATTGTTTTATTTCGATGCTTTAGTAATCGGCATAACCTCAATAAAACTAAAGATGTACCCAGTGATAGTCAGTGATTGACTACTGATTCCAAAAATATACGATAAATCAACATTTCTAATCAAGCAGCGGAAAATGACGAATGAATGACGAATATGGTATTTTTTGGTAAATGTCGCTAACAGTTTAATATTTCTCCTTCGAAGCTATTGAAGCTCCTTGACATTGATAAGACATAGTGACTATTGTTTCATACACTGGATATCAGGATTGGATATTTATCAGTAATTGCATGGCTTATGGTTTAATTGCATATTATGCCCAGTCTTATACCACTGTCATAAATATGGGAGAATGATAACAATCAAATAAACAGTCGAATATGACGAGAAAATACTTATAGTTGATTAATAATCAAATTTCATAATTAAATTTAGTGCATTATCATTCCTCTCAATTATATAGGTGAAGTACCATTCTCGGCAAACACACCGTATATTTCGCAATACATGAACTTAAAAGTGATGCCTGGTTATGGTATTAGAAGCAAGAAAAAAAAAACATAGCTAACATAAGTTCTTATATATCTTATATACAAAAATTCCACTATTTGAATGAAATATATATTTATTTTCATACACCTTATCCAAATTTTCGTGAACAATTTGATTTAGGCGAATGCTTTAAGTTATTTTTCCATCGTCCCATTAGGTTTATTCTATTTTTTCTGTGAATGACGATCGGGACTCATAATTAAATTATTTATTTTGTTTATTTCAGATTTTCCATCTAATATAGCATTTCTGCTAAGTCCTCTTCTGTTATTTTATATTTTATGATATTTGATGATATTCATTTTATAATATAAAATTCAAAATTTATTTACTAATGAGCCAATTTTCTTTCTGAAAATTTCAAAAAAATCAAAAAATCATTTCATGAAAACAAGGAAGAAAAATACCACTGCATTATAAATAGTTTTACACTGCTTCGATTCAGTTATAGCATATTTCACGTAATAGCCCATCCAAGTCAGTTATATAAGTTATGGATTTGCCGACTTCCTTTATCTACATTATTCTATCGGTTAGAGACTGTTCACCTTGGAGACCTGCTGCGAATATCGATACGACTCGGTACGAAATTTAAATAGCATCCCTCAGATTACCTTTTGTGGTCTGCAGAACCAGTAGTCTTGAAAACTATTGGGAAAAAAGTATTGTATTTAGTCCTGCCTATATATTGCTTGAGAAATAAATTATAAATTATGAATTTGAGGTCCTCTGAGCTACTATTGTCGTGAAAGTTGTCTTGAGACGAAAGGGAAAAATTTTATTTACCATTGAATTATAGCAACAATATATTACAATATAATATTTGGGTCATGGAGACGAGTAGGGTTAAGGAAGAAGGAGAATGTCGCGTTGAATTCTGTTTCTAGAGAAAAGACTGTTCAAGTTCCCGTTAGTCGTTTTTTTTTTTTTTAAGTACTGTTCCAACTTCGTTTTAAGCACCTCGAATCGATTCTGTTCATTCAGTTTATTTTTCTATTTGTGAATTGAACTTACAATATTATGCTAATTACATAAAAACTATGTAGAAATTATTATTATTCTTTCAGTGATACAGTTGTTTCACAGCTGTATCTAAAATTTATAAACAAAGTGGTTTTTTTTCTTTTAAAATTAGATAAATGTGAATTTTTTATGATTTATATGAATATTAAGTAGCTGACTCATTATTGTAAAAAATCCTTTGTTCAAGTGTTTTTTTTATAATTAAATCTTTCGGTTTTTTCCGACGATTATTGAGTAACAAGGTAAAGTTCGGTTGTAATATTTGAATAGATAAGATAAATCATCCTGGAGAGCAGAAAAAGTTAAAGGGTATAAAGGGTATGAATTTCCAGAACAGAAATTTTATTAAAACGATTAGGCTGTTCTTTGTCGTTCTAATTAATAAATATTTTAGAACAACTTAAACACAAATCACTTAAAAATACTTTGTTTCAGTTTCTTTACCTTTACCAATTCATCTTTATTAAGTCTTTTTTGTTGGTTGTTGGTAAATCAATCCTAATTCGAATTTTGCAGTTTAAAGTTTGACCTTACCAAATTTTGATCTGTTGGTTATAGTCTTTGCTCATTTTCTTTATGAAAATATCATCTTTCCCGAAAATTGCATTTATACTTTATATACGTTATGAAATATTACATTTGTCGCAATCGTATGCGGTCCTGCCAATTATTGCTTTCATTGAATTAATATTTATATTTTACTACGCTAAGGGATAGTTTATTTATTTTATCATGCTTATTTATACTTAAGTGGAAGATTTATTAAAATTGACTCCAAAAAAAGTAGTGTCGCGAAATGCGATGTTTTTTTATTTTATTATTTCAAATTTATTATTTCAAATCGACAGGCCAATGAAAACTTTCTTAATTGATTATTGCACTTTAGATATCAATAAAACATAATTTACAGTATATATTGTGTACTTATAAAAATCTTTCTTCTGCATTTTAAGGCGTCATATCAATCTTTTCTCTCTTTTAGGCTCCATATCATGCTTCTGCTTCTGTTAGACACCATTAAGGGACCCAAGTTGGGTCCCAATATTAATATTTCGATACTGATATTATTGTTTAAAACATTCATTCGTTTAATGTGTCCTTTGCCCCTTTATTCTTTTCCTTTTTCTTTTGCCTTTTAATCTATTTGGGTTTAATTACCCAAGTTTGAAGTAACGAATAAAGATTTTTATTATACGTGCGATGATCAGTGTTCTTTCTCTCAGTGTTCTTACTCTTTCTACTGTCCTGATAAAGCAGTCGGATCAAGGTTATCTATTATAATTAACGCGTGGCAGGCGAGCATCATCCCACTGCTTCCAACCAATAATTTTATTAATCTATTTTTTACATGGTGCGTCGAACCTCCAGAACCACAGGCTATTGGTATTGGTATTGGCTATTGGTATTTTGGATTCGACAACCGAAAAAGAGCAGTCTTTAATTTTTTAAAATAAAAATAATTATAATATAATTATTAATAATTATATAATTATTAAATAATTATTATAAAGAATAACCCAAATTTCATCAACGCCGTCTAAATTTCAATTTCGAACCTATCAAGTCGTTGCTCCTAAAGGCAAATTCAATCCCAATCAAGGACAAATCCAGTCAAGAATTTTCTTCTGCAGTATTTGATTTTAAATATTATTTCCATTTAACTTGTCAAATCAAATCTTTATATTTAAGTCATAATTTTTATTCGTTACATTAATTGTGGTTCACTTATTTTAAAATTTTATTTCTAAATATGATATGATAAATATGATTTGTGTAATAGAAAAGGTCGCTGACCATTATAAAGAGGAACTTATCCTCCTCTTAAAACAAATTGATAGTCTAAGCATTAGAGATCTCCCTAAGGATGAGCCCAACCCTCGGTTTTTCCATTTATTAAAGATTTGCGACCTTATGTTGGTCTTTAAAATGGGGTCCCAAAGATTACATAAACTGTGCAGAAGAAAAACAAAACTATTCTCAATTAATTTTAAAAGCAAAAATCACAAGTATTGATTTAGATACATCAATAAAACATTTTAAGCTTAAAATTGAAGAACTCTTCCCTCCCTCTTAATCCCTCCTCACTGAACTCCAACAAAATATTCAAATAGTACAATTCCCCAAATTGCAACCATATCGTTTTAATGGAGCCGTTCAACACATCTCATTTAGAGACAGTTTTTTGTTCTCAATCAATTCAATCAATTTACAATCAGTCGATAGACTAAAATATTTGATGTCGTGCCTAGATGGAGAGGTAAAACAACTGGTTGAAGGCTTCCAAATTGATAATCATATAAGGAAGTTTGGAAAATTCTTGAGGACCGATACGACAACTCACAAATAATTTTTGCAACACTCCATCATGAATTAAAGCAGATTCTCGCAAGAATCAGGACATTCGATTGCTTAGAGCAAACATTGAAAGAATTTTGAGACATATGGCGAAACTTGGCGAAGATGTTAATAATACTTCCATTTTAATTCTTATTGAAGATAGATTACTACCAAGAGTGACAAGAAGAGAAATAAAATGTCCTTCTAAAAATTTTTTTTCTTAAAACAAGATCCAAAAAATAAAAATCCCTTATTCCGAAAGCCCGAAAATTTCGAATCCAACAATCGAAATTCTAATGATATTCCAGAGGCTTAAAAAATTTTGGTTCATTGCCTTTTTGGCGTCGACAGTCGCGAAATGCGATGTTTTTTTTATTTCAAACCGACACAACAATATCTTAATCGATTCTTTGATTATTGCACTCTTAGATATCGTAAAAAATAGATTAATAAATTATTGACTGGAAACAGTGGGATGATGCTCGCTTGTCACGCGTTATTTATATCAGAATAACCTTGATCCGGTTGTTTTCTCAGTAAAATAAATACTGATTATTACCGCATGTATTAATAAAAATATTTAATCGCCACCTCAAACTTGGGTATTTAAACCGATTAATATATAGTCAGGAAAAATAAGATTCGATTAAACCAAATAGATTACAGTGTGGCAGGAAGCGAACACAAAAAACATATAAAATAAATCTCTCAAATAAATGCTGAGAATCAGCTTATTATTATTCTCGAATTCCAATTCCTTTTTTGTATACCCAAAAAAACTAATTTAGCATACAAAATCTCACATCTATTAAGACATAATCCAATAACTATAGTTTTTGTAATATACATCTGTTAATTATGGACTACATGCCATTCACACTAAAATGTTTTTTTGCAAATGAAAATAATATATATAGAATAGATTCATTGCAAAATTGTTTAAATTGTTTATGCGAGAAACTCCGTCTTTTTGTAAACCTTTTAATTTTCATCTTAATTTTTATCTTAAACTTAATCGTTTATAATTTATGTTATAATAAAAGAAATTCCTAGTTTGCTTGGGTACAAACGACGAACCATTTGATCACTAAAAACTGCTTACCTTCAGTGGAAATCCAAAACTATGGAGAAGATTCTGGCTTTAAAGTTGCTGTTCATTTACAAAACATACCAGACATCCAAAAATTAAATTATTTAACTGCATGCTTAAAGGGAGAAGCTCTGTCGGCCATCAGAGGTTATGATATAACCCCAGAAAATTATGATATAATAAGGTCCTTATTGAAAAATTTGGGCAATCACATATCATTAAAAAGTCGCTCTACAGTGAGTTAAATCCCATCAAGAATAACCGAGAATGGAAAGTAACGGTAGAAGCTATCGAAAGAATACTTCGACAACTTGAAGCAATGGGCGAAAACCTTGAACAATCCAGTGTTGAAATTATCATTGAAAATAAATTGCCAGCCTAGATTCTGGATAGAGTATATCAACAACGAGAGGAACAAGAAATATGGTCAGTAGCTAAATTATGACAGTTCTTAGCGAAATTGATTCAAAGAAATGAAGAAATTTCTAGAAGTTAACTCTACATCTCTCGACATCATGAAGTAGCAAAAACTAGCTAAAGGTAAAATTAATCTACGATAGTTTCTAGACAGCTTTAACTCCGCAAATACACAACTAGAAAACAAAAATTAATATGCAGGTTAAAAAAACACTTTGTATTTTAATAAGCTCGCCAACAAGATTAGAAAAAATCTCTATGTCACAACACCACAGTATCAACCAAAGGTACCGATGAAACACAAATATCAACAAATGAAAATCATTTTTAACAATGCCTCGATGAATGATTGGGAATTTTTATCAAATGACAGAGAATTCGAAGATTCCTAAATAGGACAAGTGAGTTTAAAAAGATTCTTGGTATTAAATGGAATCCTGACAGGGATATTATTCAAATAACCTTAAAACCTCAGAATGATCAAGAACCAACAAAAAGAACGATATTGCAGTTCTTAGCTTCTCAATATGATTCCTATTACCAAGTACAATATCGATCAAACTATTTCTTCAAAATCGGAAAAAAGGAAGGGGACCAATCAATAAGTATGAAAGATCAGAAAATATGGAAAGATATTATATGCGGATGGCCAATATATGTGTTGCAATCGATCCATCACAATTTACGAGAATTCATGTTTTCTCAGACGCTTTCTCAGTCGCTATTTCAGTATACTTTAAAAAATTTCCTTTTGAATAAAAATAAACTAATTTTAATATAATTTTTGATCTACTAATGTCTATAAGAAGCACCCAAATGGATAATGTATGGCTCCGGACCAGTGCTGGATTTGTTTTTTTTTTGGAGAATTAACGAGCGACTCGCCTTCACCTTGCTTCACCTTTTTATGGTCATAACTACTCTCCTTAACTCATTCGCTTTTATTTCGAATCTGTTAAACATTTTTCATTTATTATCGTAAACTGTATTTTTTTAATAAATATTTTTATTCAGTCGCAGTTGCATTCTTTTTCCGATATAACCCATCTTATTGCAGTTTATAATATTTTTTAGTTTTTTTATGTGAACATAAATTAGATATATATATATATATATATATATATATATATATATATTGAATAAGCGATTTACCCAAGTATAAGAGTCCGATCCTTCGCAGTTAGATATTTATAAGGAGAATACTGGCCGAAGAACATATAATTTTATTAGTTAAAAAATACCGCGTGGCTGGAAGTGAGTACAAGTCGCGCATGGAGCGGATTATCGAAGAAACTTTAAGAAAAATATGCACTAGAAGTAGGGATCGAGCTCCAAGTGTTTTCTGTAAACTCATGACGAATCGAATTGATTTTGTCTACACTTCAAGATGACCTCATTATAATTTTTTACTGGCTATATGGAAGGCAGATTACCCTTTCCATTTAAAAGTATAGGTTACAAATAAATTCGAAAGGATTTAATCTCTCTAATCTCATTATTGATAGCAACATAATTAAACGAGTTCCGACTATCTCTTAGGATAGTCGTAGATGAAAATTTTGATGTCGATTTTAACTCCAAAATCACAGTAAAAAAGTTCAAGAATCCCAAATTTTATTTTTCGGTCGTTTAAAAACAAAATGTGTAAAGAATTCGGACGGTTTCTTAAGTACAATACCAAAAATCAAGTAAGGACTCCAGAAATATTATAAACATAGTCCTTTCCTAATAGCAAGCTTATTTATAAAAACTTAATTTCACCTATATAACCTAAACTCCCGTCTCAATTTGTCAATTTTACTTAATTTTTACTTATTTTAAAATTATTAAAATTTTATTTTTTTAATTTATATAAATATATATGTCAAAAGAGTATTTGATATTTTCTATGACCGATCGGATCTTCTAACACTCTGCTAAGAAGTGATATACAAAAATAAAAAGGATTATTAATTATTAGAATTCTTTATTTGGGCACCCCAAACGATGTTTTTTTAAGCTTACTTTTTTCCTGAAATTTTTTAATTTTTTTTAATTTTTAATTTAATTTTTTTAACTTTTTCTATTTTATCCTTGTATTCTACAGGAGCAAACTTGTCATATTAGAAATACAAGTGGCTGTTGGGGACCCACCTATAGCTCTATCCCCAAGTGACTTCATATTTGTGCCCAAGAATGAGCAGAATACTATTCAGTAGGTCATATAAGGCAAATAATTTCAATCGACAAATCAATTGACCAACACCAGCTAAAATTTGGCCGCGACTGTTTTTTTCGATTATCTCTTCTTTTCGAGATAAATCTGTTCGTTGTGATTTTCTTCGACCATGGATTTTAAGAAAAACACGGTCCAGACAAGAAATATGAAGTAGAAAGCAAGGTGTAGTCAAATGGCGAAAGCTGCAAAGTGGAGCAGGTGATCTGCATCGCACCTGCTATATATCTCTTTCAGAAAGAGAATTAATGAAATAAGGGAGAAAAAATAGATATTAGAAAAGATAATAGATATTACTGGAGGAGATATTAGAAAATACCACGGAATAATAATAGAATATTTTATAAGTGAGAGGTACAATATATCTTTTATTATGAGAAAATTAAGAACCATAAATTTTCTTTCCTACCATCTCAAATCAAGTATAAGCTCCCAAAAGATCATTTTTAACCATTTTAAGTTTCTATTGGGAATAGGAGTGGGAGCGTCGGGTAAACTGGGCTTTTATATATTTTTATGTTCGGTTTTTTACGTACTATATTATTTTTCTTTGTAATAAGACAACAGTTTTGCTTCTTTGTATATATTTGCATTGTTAATAGTAAAGGTTTAATTACCCAAGTTTGAGGTGGTCCAAACATTCGCAGCGAGATAATAATTAAGAGAACGCTGGCAGAAGAATTTATAATATCGTTGAGAAATAAAAGTCGCGTGGCAGAAAATTTATTAAATCTATAAATAAACACAGTAAAGCGGATTCCCGTAGGAATTTTGTGAAATTGAGTATTGGAGGAATCGCCCTCGTTCGAAAAAATCATATTGCTATCTTCTGTACGCAAGGATACAAAGAATCAAATCATTGAAAATTGGTCGAAGGAAACTAAGATAATCACACACTTTTGGGAATTATGGCTCGTTTCGTGTCGCGTTTAAATTTTGAGTCGCTATCCCTTTTTGTTAAAAAAGGTATCGTAGTCGTAACTCGATCGTTGCCGCGTACCTGGTACTTGAGTAATTAAACCTTTATTTAGATAACAATATAATTACAACAATGATATTAAATAACGATATATACATCATAATATAACCAATGACCTAAACAAAAACAACAAAACGAAAAACACAACCCAGAAAACCAGAAAAAATCAAGCGATAAACACCTTATCTACGAGCCCCCCGCCGCTCTACCAAATAAAATAATAATTTTTGTCCCAAAAAGGACAAGAATCGATGCAAAATTGCGGTTGCAGCCGCGATTTTTTTGGTCTTCAATCGATTCTGCTTATTTTTTGAGCATGATCCTGGAGAGGCTTTTGATCGCTAAATTCGTATCGTTCCTCTTTGTCGACGTCGTCAATTATCTCTATTGGAGTTATTAAGTTGATTGGTCGACTCGTTTTCCAGTTGTTAGTCAGTATCAATGAAATCGATCGTATTTTGCCATCGGAATTTTGGCTTAATTCTTCCTAGTCTTCATTGAGCTCTGGGCGTAGCGTCGTTTAAAATGAAAGCTTCTCCTCTTTTGGTTAACGAAGTATCATCGATCTCGTTCGTGCATGCATATTTCGTGGCTCTAATAAACCTTGCAGATATCGTCTCTGCCATAATTTCCAAAAAATAATCCAAATATTTCATGTCGATTGCCCAGTTCCGCAGTAAGTCTTCTCTGTGTACTTTCACGTGAATTCGAGTTCCTTATAAATATTCCCAGCTTGAAGTGTCCTAGATGGTCGTTGTAACAATAAGTCTCTCTGGTGTAAATATTCGAGACTATTTCTTATACAGTAGCACAGTGGTCGTTCACAATTGCTCCTATTTCGTATATTATAGCTCGAAAAATCTCATCGTCCATTGTTTGTTTTCCAGTCATAGTTCTCAGCGTTGTTTTCATTATACCAATCAATCGTTCACATACGCCCCCGCCCATGGGACATATTTACGGATGAAGTTCCACTCGATCTCTTCCTCGGTAATATTCCTTTAAATATTCTGGAATGTGTCCTTTGACAAAATAAAATTCTTCGCTTTATCGGACAATATCATTCTCGTTTTACTTCGGATTACCATTAACTTTCGTAATGCCAGTAAGAAACTTTCTGCAGATAAACTGTTTACTATCTCCAAATGGATCGCTGTTGTCGCCATACATGTAAATAGCGCTATCCATTCTCCTTCTTGTCTTTGTATTTTATCCACACAGGACCTGTGAGGTCTGCTCTTAATCGATTGAGGACCGACAAAAGCGTGGCTGCGGCTGCAATTTTGTATCGATTCTTGTCCTTTTTGGGACGCAAATTATTATTTTATTTGTATTGGTAGGTGAGCGAGGTGGAGGGCCTCGCAGATAAGGTATTTATCGCTCGATTTTTTCTGGTTTGATGGGTTGTTTTTTGCTTTATTGCTTTTATTTAGGTTATGGGTTATATTATAAAGAATGAGGGACTCCCTGTCTGCTCCATGCACATGAATTGTTAGCGGCTTGAAATATCAGAGCGCTTGTGGACATTGCAATCAGATACTTTCTAACTTTCTAATGGTATGCATATCGCCTGTTTATCTTCATTATTTCACATTTCGAGCAATTAAATGAGCAGAAATACTTATATAGTTGTTTTGGATAATTTGTTGAGAAATGGAGGCAAAATAGTTGATCAGAGGACCTCAGGGCATATAACAGGACCTGCGATATATGGGTGTCGCCGAATGGCGAAGAAAACTGCAAATATGAGTGGGTTATCCGCATCGCGCCTGTTATACATCTCTTTCCCAGCAAGAGGAGGAAGAAAAGGGAGAAAAGAATTGGAGAAAATACTAGAAAATATCACGGAATAAATATATCTCATAAGTAAGAGGTACAATATATCTTTTATTATGCGAGAATTAAGAACGATAAATCTTGTCTTCTCCAATCTCAAATGAAGTTTAAACTCCCAAAAGATCATTTTTGGCCATTTTAAGCTTTTATTGGGAATAGGAGTGGGAGCGACGGATGAACCGGGCTTTTATAAATTTTACTTAATATATTATTTTTCTTTGTAATAGGACAACAATTTCCAATTTTGTTTTCCTTTTTTGTATATATCTGCGTTGTTACTAATAATTACTAATAAATTACCCAAGTTTGAGGGTTCGCAACGATATAATTAAGAAGAGAACGCTAACCGCAGAATTTATAACATTACTGAAAAATAGAAGTGGCAGGAAATTTATTAAAACAAAAAAACGTAGTGGATTCCCGAAGAAATTTTGCTAAATATTGTAAGGGGGAATCGCCGTGCTCCCAACAAAAATCTTGTTGCTAAGTTTTTTTGTACAGTGGGTTTAGACGATGGAAAAAGGAATGGCTTCTATATTATATTCTCAACGATGGCATCGGATCGAGCAGCTTGGAAATATCTTACCCTTGTAGCCACCGGAGATAGCCTAACCAGTAATGAGCTGTTAGGTTATTGCAAATTAAATTGTTTTAAATATTATAATTTTCGGTTAGGTATTCGATTAAACCAGTAAGATTTATATACTAAAATTAATAAAACCTATATGTAAAAATAAACTAAATAGAAAACTTATGAGAACTTTTTTATTCGCATCAGTAACACTATATAGTTTTTGTATCATCACCCGCATACTATTTTTTAAAAAAAGATTAATTAATATTATCTATTTATTTATTTAAAAATTTCATATTATGCAGGAAGATTGATTTAAATTGATCTTTTGATATACCATCAATTAAACTATTTTGTAACTTTTTATTCCCTCTTTGCATTTTTATATCATTTCCTTTTTTATTTTCTTTTCTTATTTTTTTATCACTAGTTTTCTTCATTTATTATTTTATTTTTTGTTATTTATGCAAACGTCTTGTGGCGCTTATCGCCCTGCTTGGTTGGTTTCAATAAATAACAATTGTCCACCATTAAATATCCACCATTTTCTGCTCAAATATAGGTTATTGTTATGATTAATATAAAGTAGTTATTGAAACATCTTGACATCTTATTTTAATAAGATAATATTTCTGTTGGTTTTCTTGAGGTCACGATTATATATATATTATATATATAATATGTATATAATTTTCTATTTTTTTTTAAAAATTATTTTAAACTGGTAGCCTCAACCTGCCAAAAGAAAATTTTCATTAACTTAATCGATTCCTTGCTCATTCCATTTTCATATCAATAAAAGATTAAGGTCGATTTACAGTTATATATTCTTCTCAAGAATATTGTTCTTCTTTTCTTATTGCAGAGCCATACAAAGATCTAAGTGGCTGGGTCCCAATATTTCTGTCGCCGAATGGAAGATATTTATAAAGTTAAGGTCGTTCCTGCGTCACGCTACCTAGTACCTCACCACCCCTCTTAGATTCACCATACTAGGACACCCATATGCTAGTGTCGTGATTTATTAATTAATTTATTAATATTTTTGCAATTTTTATGCTTATATGTTTTTTTTGTACATATGTATTTTAATAAAGGTTTAATTACTCAAGTTTGAGAGTTCGTAGTGAGATATTTATTAGAAGAACGCTGTCATAAATTGTTATTAACTACAATTTATTTAAAATTACGCAATGTATAAATACATTTTGTATTTACATTACATTCTTTAAATTATATTTTAAAAGATTATAAAAGTCCTTTCATAAAATAATAAATAATTTTCCAAGGCAATTCATTTTCTAATTCATTTTTTTCACCAATACTGTTTTAATGGTCACAAACGTAATCCATAAATTATTTCATTTATCAGAAATCAATCGATTTAACGTAGTGATTTTTTAATCAAACGAACTGAATCGAATTTTTTGAAATTCTCCAATTTTGTGGGCGATGCACATACTTTCTCCCACATCCTTCTCTAACCTTAAGAATATGTTGGCCGATACTTTGCAAAATTGTTGTTTCTTCCAATTTTGGTTATTTTCAAGCTTTTTATTGTGACATTGCCCGGTAGATTTTGCAAAATTTTATGTTTACTATTTAAATTATATTAGTTATTATTTATACATTTGTTATTTATACATATTATTTGTTTGTTATTATTATATATTTAGTTATCGTTTAAATTACAAATGTGTTGATTTAAATCATTTTGATTATATTTTTCAAATTTTATATTATCGTTGATGTGCTGAAAACTTAAAAGCCGCTGTAATTATAAAATTTCATAGTTTGTTCTATTACTATTCCATTCTCAACCGATTTCTTACCTATTCCTCAGTGAATCCATTTAAATAGAAAATCGAATAATTTAAAACCTCATAAATTTAGCAATAAATCTCGAATTTAGTAGTCGTATAATCCAATTCTTTGCAATAATCTTCTTAAATTGTTTTCGATGGCAGATTGGCGAAATTCGTTTAGTTATTGATAAGATTTTTCTTAATGCACTGGCATTTTTTTTCGTCTCATTTGTTAATCTCTTTTCATTTTTCTTTTGTTTTCTTCTTGATTTGATGTGATTTTTGCATTTTATTTTCTAATAAATATTAAAAAGTGATTTTTTATATTTTGGAAAAATTTGTTGGAAAAAAAATTAATAATTTTCTCATCAAAATTTTATTGCTAGAATATTATTGCTTCTACGATGTTTTTTTCTTATGAAAATTGTTTTGAATTGATTTTTTGGTTGAAAAATAAATATGCTTTAGTGATAATATTATTTTTTGAATTATTTCGTCTAAATACAATAAATATTCAAATCATGATTGCTTAAATTTTCCGCATAAATAAATAATAAAAATTCGTAAAACGCAAAAAAAATCTGCAATTACTTTTAGAATGGCAATTAATTTTTTACATTTTTATATGCCCATAGATTATTTTGGCAATTTGTTAAAGTCTACGAAACATTGTTAACCACATAGAATAAAAAGCTTAGAGAGTGAATAGTAAGTAACGCGGTATTATCAGTGATTTATCAGTGATTTTATTTTAATGGTTTCTATTGGCTGCGCACGTTAATAGATGAATAAAAGTAGAATTTTTTAGCTAGATTGGTGAACTAGTGAGCTAGTGAACTATTTAGTTGCTTTATTTAGGTCCCATAAATTCCTAAAGAGATCCCAAAGAGGGCAAAATTCCAGTTGGATTGGTGAACTTGTTTTTTTATTTAGGTCCCATAAATTCCTAAAAGAGGTTTTAGAACGTTGAGAAGATAACTGATGATGTGAAATGAAATAATTTTATAAAATAATTCGTTTTATAATAAAAAATTTCAATAATTTTTATTGAATATCGAAAATAAAAATTTATTTATTACTGCGAAAGATATCCTCAAAAGTAAGAAAGCAAAAAGCTCAGTGATAATCGATTCTTAGTAAATCTAAAAAGCGTATAGCAAAAATATTTTATGGAAAGAAAAATTATCGATATTAACAATTGTGCGCAATGAAACGACGTTGTTGCATAAATATTTTTAAAATATTGAATTACTTATTTCATCTAAAAATTAAGGTTTAAAATGATCCTTTTTTTTTAAATATTCCTAAAACTATTTTTTTTAAGCCTACGTTTCAAAAGTCGTCATTACGCTGGCCACTTATCAGTGATTTACTGATATGTATGCAAGTATTATCGTCTGCCTAGTAAAATTTGACTGGTCGTGTAAGCTAACGAATCGAGTCTACCTATGAACCAGAAATGATGAATGAATTTTTAAAAGAATTGCAGCTTTAGATTGCAATTATTATTGATAATTTAATTTATAGAAGCGAATCCTTCTTGTTAAAAAATTTTAATTAATCGTTATCATATTATTGATTCCTTTTTTTCGAAATTTTTTTTAAAGTTGCATATTCAATTGATAATTAATCGAGCTTATCACTTAGCTAATTATTAAACAAATAAATAAGTGACTAACGATCATTATTTTTGGTTGGGCTCATTTCCTGGCTATTAGTGCGGTTAGAAATTTTAGCCAGAAAGATAATTAATGATAAAAGTATCCCAAATGAAGTTATCGCAAATGAATCGCTTTCACTAGACGATTTTTCAACTAAATGATAGATTTACTGATGTTGGAATCGGGAACTAAATCATTGACTCTTAAAATAATATTCTAAGCTATTCCATTCGGTTACCTTCCTGTAGATAAGTAAATAAATATTTGAACCGATGAAATGATAAAATTATTAGAGAAAAAATTTTTCATTTTCTAAATTTTATTTATTATTCATCATTTCTAAATTTTTAAGTCATTTCACTTATCAGTATTTATCATAAATATTATTTATATAGGAATTCTTGTAAAAATTTTTGCATGGAACGAATTTATAAGTTCCACGATTCATTTTTATTCATTCTATAAATATTTTTAAATATATATTCGTTATCAAATTTTTTTATTCTTGTTAAAATGAAATAAAACGATTGCATAAACGATTCATTAAGTTCCACGATTCATTTTTATTCATTCTGTAAATATTTTTAACTATATATTTTGTTATCAAATCTTTTTATTGTTATCAAAATGAAATAAAACGTTTTTCAGGCTTAAATTGCATAAATTTTTCAGGCTTTATGACCACTCTTATAAATAATGTTTCTTAGATGACGATCATTTTCACTTATTGCAAATACCTGTTTTCGACTAATACAATCGTCATCATCGACTCTCATTTCCAGTTTTGTAAGTTATTTTAAATATATTCTATTTTAGAAAATTTTTCTTTAGAGCTTTTCTTTATAGCTTTATAATTTTTCTTTTTTAATATTCAAAATTAAATTATAAATCACTTATTTTTTTTTTAATAAGTTATACTTTTATATTTTCAATAAAAAATATAATATAACTGACAGATGTTTTTGATATACAAAATATTTTTGAATTAAAATTGAATAGATTTAGATTTAATTTTTTCAATATAATTTTTTTCATACCAAATAATTCTTATTTATTTATAGTAAAATCTCCTAAATTCATATTCTTTCCGGTGCTGGGAACTCATTTGCACTTCTTTCTTCGGTAAAAACTCTCTGGCGAAAAAAAAAAATCACCAACAAAAAAACTTAAGTAGTCAATGAAGAAGTCAGTTTAAACCACCACGAATGATGACAACTATTAGAAAAAGAAGCAATTTTCATTGCTAAGTAAATTTCATAAATTCTTCAACTAATTATTATAAGAATATAACTAAATTTTCATCTTACCTTATCAAATTGTTATCATACAAATCATGATTTGTATCATAAATGATTAGTTTTTTTTATAGTTTTTCATATAGTTTTTATAGTTTTGCTATTTTGGTTAGCGTAAAAGCAATGAAATTATCAAAATTTATCAACCATATGATAATATGAAGCTTATTATCATTTTAAATGTTATTGATTTTTTAAATTAAATAAAATAAATATTTTGAATTTTAAATTGCAATTTTTTATTTAATTTTTATATTTCATTTTCATTTATTTCACTTGAAAATTATTTGTTTATTCAATTATAATTGGTCATTTTATTTTATTCATTTCTTTTCTTCGATTTTTTAAAATAATTTTATGTATTTAATAATTTTTATTTATTTATTGAGCTAAAAACTATTTTATAGTATCAAAGAATAAAATAAAATGTTTACCTAATGAATTCGATTTATTCCGATTGGACTAACAAACGAAATTTTATTATTTTATCAATTTTTGCAAATTTAATACCTATTTCACTATTTTTGTGCTATTTATATTCTATTAATTATTAATATTAGATAATATTTTATTTGCAGTCTTTTTTATTTGGCATGTATTTAAATATAAAATAATTAACATGTATTAAATAATATTTTTAATATATTTTAGTATATTTTAATACATTTTTAATATATTTTAAAAAAAGTTAATATATATTAAATAATATATATTAAATTATATATGTATATATTTAATACATTAATATATATTAAATAACAATACTAAAAAATAATAATAAATACTAAATATATATTTTTACTATATATACTTAATATATATAAATATTAAATATATATTAAGTATAAATACTAAATATATATACTTTATGTTTTTTTTAAACAATGTTCTTCGTAACAATAATATTTTTCACCAAATACGATTTTTCGATAGAGAAATTAATCAAGAAATTTATGAATGCAAAAAAAATTTGATTTTAAAAAAATAAAGTTTTAATAAATAAAATTAGTTAATAAAATTGATTTAAAATGAATTCAATAATTATTATCATATTTTAACTATAATTCATCTTTATTTTTAATATACATCTATAAAAAAATTTTTTAACAGTTGTTGTATATTGCTGTTTGGTTTTCCCTCTCTTTTGCTGTAGAATACTCGTAGATTTCGAACTGTGAATATTTTTCACTATAAAAATCACTATAAAAATGCCTTTTTTGAGGATTTTTTTTTATTAATTTTTAATTTTCACTTTATTAATTTTATAGATTTTAAAATATCATTTATATCATTTCATGTATATCATTTTGAATCGTATTATAATATTAATTTTTGATGAAATATATTATTAAATATTTTAATTTAATATAATATTATTTGATATACAATTAACTATTTGAAGTACAATTTATAGAGAAAGTGTAATAATTACAAATTTATCACATTTTATCACTTTATCAATTTTATCACATGGTTTCATTAAAATTGAGAATTTCTATTTAATTGATTCATTTTATACTTTGTGCTAAATTATCTTCATAATGATCTTCGAAGTTAGATTTTAATAATGATGAATGATCTCGGTGGAGGAAAAATTTAATTTTGATATTCTTCCATGTATAATAAGCAATGAGCAATTCATCATAGTGTTGTTACTTTGTTTGTTTTTAATTAAATTATTTCAGATAGAAAGTATGAAGGAAATACCAGTATTAGATACAAATGAGACTAATCCAGGACGCTTTTTGGTACAATTAATGCAAATTAATTCGACAACTGGAAATGAAGGTTATCATTATTATTTTCCTTTTTTTTTCCTTCTAAATTTTATTTAAAAAATGTTTTATTATTTTAAATTATTTAAATCCAATTACGAATATTTTTAATGAAATATATTATTAAATATTTTAATTTTATATTTATATTTATTTATATTTATTTTATATTTATATTAATATTTATATTTATTTCTAATATTTATTTTTATTATTTCATTAAAAATATTTTATTATTTATTTTTTATTATTTTTATTATTTCTTATAGAAACTTTATCACTCGCTTTGACGAGATATTTCAAAGCAACCGGATGGAATGTTTTACGTCAATCACTTAAAAGTGATCCATCAAGACATAATCTTCTTATAAGTCGACTTCCTTATGAACCACCAGGTATTTTTTTTTTTGAAAGGCTGGTCTTATTTTTTTTACTTTAAATGATTTTACGCTAATGCTAGAAATTTTATAAAAAATATTATATTTAAATAAATTAAACAAAAATATTTTTTTTTATGTTTGATAGTTTTTTTAAATTTTGATAATATTTCCAAAAATTATTCTTTAATAAAAATTTCATAAAAGTAACTGAAAATTATTCGAAAATCATTCATTTTATCGTCTCTAAATATATCCACGAAGGACTAAGGAAACCCTCCTGTTCGAAAGTCGTCTTGTTTTGCTAGCAGTGAAAGCTTAATCTTTATAGCCATTAGAGCCAGTGGAGTCCCTTTTTTTTTAAAACTCTTCACCATTACTGGTTAAACTCGCTCCACTGGCTTGTCATATTGGATAATATGCCAAGGAATGGCTTGGCGATAGAAATGCAGAGCCACCAGCATCACCAGGATTTTTGGGCAGGTTTGCTCCTGCGGAGGATTGAACCTTAGCATGAGAGCTCCAAATTTAGCAACAACCCATTGAGCCATTCTATTCCCAATGGAACTAAAGAATGAAAACTTTTTTTATTTCTTCAGGTGATTTTTTTTTGAATAACAAAGGTCTAATTGACTTTAATTTAATTAGATATTAAAATTCAAGGAAATAAACTGAATCTTTGGAAGGGATTCAATTTAAATGAAATTTTATCAGGACCACGTTATATAATGAACACACATATGGATACAGTTCCGCCATATATTCCGCCAATAATTGAAGGCGACATTATCAAAGGACGAGGTGCGAATGATGCAAAAGGTTATTTAATTTTCTAATTATTTAATTTGATTAATTTTAAATTTTTCGAACTATTTTTAAATGAAATCACAATGGCTTATTTTAATTCGCATAAAAAAATTTAAAAATTAAAAATTTATAAATTTAAAGAATTTCTATTTTTATTTTATTCAAATAAATACATTTATTTATTGCTTTGTGATTTATTTATGATTTTAAAAATAACTCGGATCGCGGCAGCTAGAAATGCGTTCTTCCGGTTGACGAAACCTTTATGGAATCGTCGTGAAATCACCATAAAAACGAAAGTCCGCATCTATATTGCCGTGATCCGTTTCGATCTTATTATATGGTTCTGAGACATGGCCAATGAGAGTGGAGGATATTAAGAAATTATTTGCCTTTGATCACTCTTGTCTAAGGTACATATTACGGGTTCGCCAAGTGGATAAAATCTCACTACATCGCATCCACCTTCGTTCAAATACCACTTGCATAAATAATGTTACCGCCTTCGCTGGTTAGGGCATTCTCCGTCGTCCACCACACGAGTTGACGCATATTTCGTTATTTGCTAAAACGTGTAACGGTTGGCGTCAAAAGCGAGGTGGGCCAATCAAGACCTGGACTGATACGGTGAGAAAAAATTTTGAACGTATAGGTGGACCAGCAATATATGGACTTAGACGATGGAAAAAGGAATGGCTTCCATTACTGTCGAAGATGGCATCAGACCGCGCCGCTTGGAAGCGTCTTACCCTTGTAGCCGTTGGAGCCAGCCTAACCAGTAATGGTGAGAGCTGTTAGAAGAAGAAGAAGAAAAAGAATGATTTTAAAAATATTTTCTATAAAAATAATAAAAATATTTTAAAAAAATAAGAAACTATTTTATATAGGACAGTTGGCTGCAATGATATTTGCTGCACAACGAATCGCCAAAGAAGATGCAAAACTTGCTGAAAATATCGGTCTACTTTTGGTTGTTAGCGAAGAAGTTGATCATATTGGAATGGTGGTTAGTTTTCAATTTTTAGTTTTTTTATTATTAAGTAAAATTAATTATTAATTATATTAATTATATTATATTTATCAATTATATTATATTATATAATCATTAATTATATTATGTTTTATTTTATTTAATAGGAAGCCAATGATCTCGGTATGATACCAGAATTTTTTATGGTTGGTGAACCGACAGAACTGAAATTTGGTCGATTACAAAAAGGAGCATTAAAGGTTTTTTTATTATTAAACTTGTCCATTATATGGCCTTTTAAAGACAATTACTTCTTCTAGTAACATTTATAGAGTTAGTGGTTGTTGTTCAGATTTGAGCGCCTATGCTGAGGTTCTATTCCCCATTGGGAAAAACTTGTTGAAAAACTCGATGATGCTAGCTATTTAAGTCAACTTCCATCCTTAATGGACTACTTGGAGCATTCGTTCAATGTAGCTAGCCAACGAAGCGAGGTTAACTATAAATGGTGTGGATTCATGAAATGCTAGCAATCATATGACTATTTACTAAATCTTATGATAAAGCTACGAAAAACGTGACTTAAACGCAGACCAGATTCTGTGCTTTCCATATGTTATTGCAATAATGTGTAGTAGAATTATGTTCTGCGGTGAGTTCATCTAAGTAAAAGAAGACCTGCAGCCACAGAACTTCATCTATCGCTCGACTATTAGGTATTAGAGTGGATCCATACTATTCTGATTTGAAGCCTGAATTCGCTACAATTATTGATATACGCTATTACATGTAGAAATTCTTTTGAAATTCTCAGTTTCTCACAACTGTAATAGCGTTGTTTTTTGAGAAAGGTGTAGTTGAATTGCAAAATTAGCAAAATTTGTCTTCCTTAAGAATATTAGCGCATGGTGAGAAAAAAAGACCCACCGAGATGACCGAGTTGAGGCGAATTTTTTTATAAAGGTCAGTGACACTCATTTACTACTGAGTAAATGTTTGTAAAATTATTTTTTGTTTCCATCTTATTATTTTCCGCATTTTCTTACGGAAGAAATCCAGGAAAAGCGTAGAAATATCTCCAAAATCACCATAAACTTGAGTGGTCTCAAATACCGCAATAGCATTTTTATTAAAAATTGAAGGTGACATTGAAAGTTCATGGCAAAGCGGCCCATTCAGGATATCCGAACATGGGCGATAGCGCCATTGATAAACTACTTGATATTTTACAACAGTTACGTGAGCATCATTGGCCTTCAAGTGAATCTCTCGGTAAAAAATTTTTTTTTACTTTTTAAATATGTAAAAATTAGGAATTAATTATTTTCTACTGTGATAATAATAATAATAATGATTTCTAATAAATCTATTTTTTTTTAGGTGACACAACTGTAAATATTGGATTAATTTCTGGTGGTCAAGCTCTAAATGCCTTAGCGGAATCCGCTACAGCATCAATCTTTTTTCGAGTAACCACTTCTACAGACGATATTCTGAATCAGTTGCAGAAAATTGTGGCTGGTAGAGCAGAAATAGAGCAGTCTTTTGGAAAAAATGAGCCAATAAGACTATCTGGTACCATTTAATTTAATAAAAGGATATCACTCGTTTTTCTTAGTTTCCAATAACGATTCTTATTTTTATAACTCTCTTTTTTTTATGTTTTTGATTAATTATAGTCATATTTATCGTAGATTAGTGATCTCCATTTTGTAGGAATGACATTTTATGAGATTTTTTATGATTCAACTTCAGAAGTTCTCGCTTCATCATTTCATATTACATAATACTGGATTGTGGCAGAAATTAAGGATTTTTGAAGACGATATAGTAGGTAGCAAAAATTCGACTCTATCATTTGATTGTGAAAGCTGTTTGCAAGTGCTTTTCCTGTTTGGTCCTCGACCTTAATATAATGTAGCTAGATTTTTAAATGAAATAATGGTGTAAGATTGAGCGATAAGAAAAGTAATTATAAGTAAATAACGATAAGATAACGATAAGATAGTGGTTAATTGATGCTTTCTAAGAGTTTCACCATTACCACCTTTCACCATTTTTGATTAGGTTCGCTCCACTGCCAGACATGGGAATCATTTGACAATAGAAGTATAAATGAATTGCAAACTTCAGCTAGGTTTTTGAAAGATAGAATTACTCCTATCGAGGATTATCCCAATGTTGGTGCTCAGAAATGAGAACAACCATTGAGCAACTGTTTTACTCAAAGTTCCTTTAATTTGCTGAGCTATTTAATGGAATTATATGAAAATTAAATTTTTTTATGTATTTTATAGATTATAATATTTTTTATTATATTTTAAATTATTTTATGATGTATTGAAAATTTCAAATTTAAAAGGATATTAACGTTTATTTTATTTTATAATCTTCGTAAAGAAAAATCAAAGAAGATAAAATTTCAGATCCTCCAGCGCCTTATGAATCTCATATTGTCGCTTTCAATACAGATTTGCCTTATTTCATTGCCCGTGATAAACTTAAACGCGCATACCTCTTCGGTGCTGGCTCTATAACGAACGCTCATTCACCTGATGAACATATTCTCATCGAGGACCTCAATGCTGCCATTGATGTACATGTTGATATCATAAAAAACGCTTTAAAAGGAAAAAACTACAATGTCGAATGATCTTAACAAATTTATAAATTAATTTTGATATAATTTTTTTTTTTTAATAATTTTGACATAATTTTTTTTTTCTTAAAGTCCTTACTATTACTAGTTAAAGTCGTTTCATTGGCTTATCGCATTAGACAAATATGCTAGGGAGTCCCTTGGCGATGGAAATATAGGTGAGTCGCCTGTATCACTCGAATAATATTCTATATATGCATACACATTTATTTATTTTTCAATAAATGATTTATCTCTCTTTAACTTATTTTTTTTAATTCGTTAAATTTTAGCTGCAAATTGTGATGTAAGCCTAGAAAATATATGCATAAAAACGGTGTCCAAATAATTTTGTAGGAAATGAATTACATTTAGCCCTAATGATGTTAGCAATTTGTACTAAATTTATCTTTGTGATAATTGTTGAAATATTAAAAAATAAATAAAATTAGTTAATTTTTGTTGAATTATTTATGAAATTTACAAAAAAAAATCGACATTTATTAATATTTATGGTGATTATTTTTATACATAAATGAAACATTTCGATAAATTGCTTAAGGCATTTCAAATATCTCAAATGGATAGAGAAATTTTTTTAAAAAAATTTGATTTGACCGAATAATCGGAATTTTCATTTGATGAAAATATTAAATATATAAGTACATCGAAATGTATCATTATTAAATATTTATATATATAAATAGCTAGCAAATTATTGCCAAAATATTGATAATTGATAATATTCAAATCAGTTTGAGCAAATTAAACATGAATTTCGGCAAATAACTTCTGCGATTGTACGCGAATCGAAGCAAAACCTTGGATTTTTAGCAATCCATAATGTACATGAAGATGACTGGTCGGAACATTCTTGAGCTAAACATATTAATATTAATTTCATATTTGGCGACTCAATTTTTTAATTTTATTCACAAATATATGCCTTGAAAAAAAGTGAATAGGTTGTTAAAGGTGAAATCCTGGTGGTGCTTAGCTATTCACCTATAATCATTGAATATTGACTTACGTGGATCAAACTTATGTTCCTCAATGATTTTATCTATCACTACTTTAACTCCTTCAAAAGTTTCTCTTGCTGTTGGTATTAATTGTCGTTTATCCAGTACAAAGCCATTCCAATCTGAAAATACCGCAAGATGATGCGAGAAAATTTGCATTAAAATTCGAAATATTTGGCAAATTTTTTAATTTTTTAGTTATTACTCTTACATAAAAAAAGCGAAATTATGAATTTTTTTTTTAAATAAAAAATAATTTTTAATAAAAAAGATGGGAACAAACAAGTTCACTACTAACTAAAAGAAGACGGTCTCAATTCTATGGTGTAAGTATACTTGGTTGGTGTATTTTGCTTCACCCAGTCACTTGATCCTCCAGAATAAGCATCTATAATTTCTTTCAAAATTACGCGACTTTGCGTTTATCGTTTAAAATTTTAAAATTTTAATTGTTCATTATCATTATCATTTAAGAAGAAATGGATGATATTTGAATAAATTGAAGAATTGAAAAAAATTTACAAATGGTTTCAGGTCCGGTACCATAACGATACATTGTTCCATATAACTTAAACAAAGATTCAACAGCTTGCTTGGCTACATTTTTCTAAATCAAATATTCATATTTGTGAAATTTTAAGAAAAAAATTTAGTTAAAAAAACTGAAAAAAAAATTTGCCCTAAAAGGAAAACAAAGAAATTTTATCGAAAAAAACCCCTCATTTCCTCCCACCCCCATATGCATATTTCGCGATAGTGAAAAAAAATTTTATATGACAGCTTACTAGATCATTGACATCCGATGGATAGGCATTCTTCTTATGCGAATAAGGATAGATCCATAATTGAGAATAAGTATGCAATGTTATAAACGCATCGAGTCTATCTTTTATAGACAATACTTTATCACGAATTGCTCTATAAATCGGTTGTCAATCGATTATCAGTTATCATGCTGTTATATTAAAGAATATTTACGGATATTTTATAATTAAACAATTAAAAAACCTATGATCTTTGAAATACAAAAATGCGAAAAAAGTACAATACCATATTATTTTATATTTTGAACTATCTTTATTAGTTATATAATCATTAATTAAAATGGATCAGAATTAAGTTGAAAATATTAAGAAATACTTGGTTTCTAATTCAGCGAATGCATTTTCACCGCGATAAATCTCTGAACAAGGTGAAGAACTTGCACCAACTTCTGAAATAAATAAAATTGATACCGATCACCATCACCGATCAATCAATTTTTAAATAATTTGACCGTAATTCAAAAAAATAAGATTCATTTTTGTCCTATTTTTATTATTACCTGCAAAATGAAAATCGAAATTTCTATTTAGATCCACGCCTTTACAGCAAAATTGAGAACCATTATGAGCGAAACATTTTTGCGGTGAGCGGTTCTTCCTCCAAAAACGAATCTTTAAAAAAAAGGCTTTTGAAGTGAGGGTTTTTGTTCACACTTCACTGATTTAATGACTGAAAAAAATTGTTAGGTAAAATGGTTTTAAGAGAAGTGACAATTGCGACAATTCTCAGTTAATTCATATAGGGAATATTAAAACAATAGAAGGCTTTTTTCTTCGTTCAATTTACACTAGTTTGTGATTCGAAAAATAATTTTCCCTCCCCCTTGACAAAACATTAAAAAACTGCTTACAGCTGGATCATACTGATCCGTTCTCGTAAATTCATATCCATCAGGATTTACGCAAGGAAATATATAAAAGTCCAGTAAATTTAGATATTTCGTTATAAGTGCATCATTTTCATATCCACTGACAAGCTTTAAGAAAAAAAAAGAAACAATTTGTTAAATCGAATTTGCTTGTTTAAAGTATTGTTGTTTTTGCCAAAGCAATGATAATAATTAATGATAATGATATGATACTCATTTTGAATTATTTTACAACTTTCATTCTACTAACCCAAGGATAGTGAATCTCAACTAAAGTGAATCTCAACTAAAAACATGTAAATCTCAACTAAAAACACCAAAGAATGAAAATGTTTATTGAAAATACTTATCATTATCAAAAATAGATAATCTTTTCAAGGATGAAGTTATAAAAAAAGATACTCTTTAGATAAAAAGCAATAGTGATATTATCATAATAGCACATTATCATTTTATCAGCTAGTTATATTAAATATTGAAGACTATCGCTTTTATTCGGTTTTTTAATGATGAATGAATGTGGAAGACCTCTTGGATAAGGCTAAAAATATTCCTACAATTCTTATACAAGTCTTTGCAATGATTTTACGAGTCATTAACGAATGAATAGGTATAAATCAAGCAAAATTCAAGCAACAGTTGTGCAAAAAGATGAACCTCATTAACGAAATACAATGCTGTATGAACTGATGCCCATTCACGAGCATGAATTCCACCATCAATCCATATAATTCTTGATGGTTCGCGTTTTTTCGCACCAATCTAAATCGATCCATTAATTTTCCTCTGGATTTGATCGACTTATAAGTTTTTTTTTTTTTTATTTTGTTTTGTTGCTTTTTAAAATATATTAATGCGCATTATGGCGTTAAGCTCTGATATGTTAATTGAGAAGACCTTCTTCGCTTTGCTATTGGTCACCAATACTTAATTTTGACAACGGTTAGAAAACAGTTATCTAGTTATCTGTCCGCATAATCAACCATAACACCAAATTCTGGTGAATTATCCTTGGAAGAATTCAGGTAGTCATGAAAACATGTTTTCGTGACAAGCCATATCGAGATTATGATATGCGATTTGGAAACGAGCTACTGGAAGAAGAAATGATTCGGTATCCGAAAAGTCATCATAATGTGCCATCTAATATGCTCCTAAACATATGAAACGCCAACATCGGTTCTGACAAAATTCTCTGAGAAGATATTCTTTGTATGGAGAATTGATCTTTCTTTTATAATAATTACTAAAATAGTGTTGGATATTTTTCCTTAAAATATTCAACTATGCGGTAGACTGGCTTATCAACTGGATTACTGGATTATCATTTGTCGGTACTCATGAATGTAAGTCAGTCCAGAGAAATGACAATTATGAAGAACTATGGCAAGTGCTCGACCGTGTATGAAAAATTGCAGCGAAAGTTGTGCTTCGAATCAATAAAATCATTCTCGCCTTATAGGTTAAAATACCTATTTTAATTAAATAGTCACCGATTAAAGAACCATCTTTTAATATTTTGGATCTATTCCTATATCAACTGGTTAAAAACTGGTTAAATAAAAGCTAGAAATCCTTTTTTCCATCCCAAAAGACCACAGGAATTAAGGCGTACCTTTCTAATTGTTAAGCCCTCTAATTGGTGACTTCAAGAAGAAATAAGTAACCAATCAAGATTAGGAGATATTCCGAGCAAAAAATTAGTCCAGCCATGATACGTATGTATGATCTTAAACGGGAAAAAAAGGATTGACTTTTGGATACTTTTAGATATTGGATTGATAGACTGGTGCTTGGAAACGCCTTACCCATGCCAGACAATAGAGCCAGCTTAGCCAGTACTGGTGTGAGCCATTAGAAGAAGAAGAGAAAGAGAAAAGAAATTAGAAAGTTTAAATGCTTCTATACTTTACGTACATCCATTCATTATTAATGGTTAAACTCGCTCCACTAGCTTGTCGCACTAGATAAATAGTCCACTGGTGATAGAAATATAGGTGAATCGCCAGCAACACTCGGATTTTTGGACAGGTCTATTCCTGTTGGGAGTAGAACCTCAGAGATTTCAAGAGTGAGCAGCGATCCATTAGGCCATTCTATTCTTCTTTCTTTATCGCCGTTTAGGCGACACGACGAAGTGATACGGCAGTGAATTCGAGTGCAAGTTTCGATTCTTGATGGTAATTATCTCGTAACTGAGCCACCAATGCATCGTATTTTAGATAGAAAAATCTCAAAGAAGGAAAAATCTCTACAAAAAGACGAGACATTACTACCATGAGAATAATGCTAACTACCCAAGTACCTAGTGAACCTAAAAATAAGAATAAAAATAATTCTTTAAACAGACTTTAACTCCATAGATCGACCTTTCTTCATAAGTTTTTCCAATCGAAATCACTTCTACAAGATTTGGAAATTTTTGTTCCAAATATTTCAACCACCACGAGATTTCCACATACGAATAATATTCACCCATTCGTAAATATAATTTTCTTGAATAATCGTCGTTTAGACGACGTTCGTTCGGATATCGCAAACGAATTTGTGATCGTAAATCAAATTCTTTTGCTTTCAGAAGTCTGTAAAAAGTGAAAAATTGTTAATTTTTTAATTTTCTCGGAAAAATTTCAATTATTTTTAAGCTAAATGAATGAACAAAAAGTCTAACTTACTTTACGAGATCTTTAACAACTATCGTGGATGTCATATGATGTTTGCTCAAAAAATCTAAGAAATTTCTCTTTTCTACTTGTGGAACCATAATATCTACTGATTTATTGATTTTAGAAGGAGCTTTCCAGAAATTTACCTATAATTTTATAAAATATTTATGCACTATTGAAAATAATTAAATAAGAAATTAAATAATTAATTAAATAAGAAACTACCACTATAAAATTTCTAATTATTTAATTTTTGCTGTGGTACCATTCGTTTAGCTAAATAAGTCATTTCCAAATGTTAACCTGTAAACGATGATCATTTATAAGATTTAATAATTAAGAATATAATGATAAGAATGATTAGTTTAAGAATATAATGATAAGAAAAATCTTATTAAAACATCTTCAATAAATAATTTTTCTATTTTAAATTATGGGCTATTTTCCAAGTTTTCTGAAAAAAATTTAGAAGGAAACAAACCTTATCGGATTCTTCGTATAATTTTTGTAATTGTGTGAGATCATTCTCATTTCTTGGGAATATTTGATGCATTTCATAGATTCTGTTAAGTTGTTAAATATTTTTATAAAAATATTTAAAAATATTTAAAATTAATAAATATACTTAAAAATATTATATTTACAAATAATTTTAAAATTGATCATACGAATTTTTAATTCAGTTAAATTGAATATTCAAAATATTCAAAAATAAACAAAATATATAAAAGTAGCATTTTTAATATTTATATTAAAATAATCATAAAAAACTTAACATTCTACTTTACGGACCTAATTTTTCAAAATTCTTTTTGCATTAATCAGAGACGACAATAAATTTTTATTTTGCTTTTAGCCAGTTTCCGCAATATTCGACAATGTTAAGCAATCTCAATTCAGAATGAAGTCGCCTTGTCGAAAATCAGTTTTGTTGGAACCTTATCAGTTTATCAATCGGCTTCAACACACCAACTTTTGCGAAATGGGATTATTAAACCTTTTTGCAGCCGAAATAAAGAATTAAATAATTATTAAATTTTTTGAAATATTTTGAAAATTTTTAGCTAATGTTTTACTTCGTCATTAAACTTTATCTAATTTAATTTCTACTTCTTCCTCTTCTTCAAATATCCATTTCACTGCAATAGCTTATCACTTCAAATAGTGAAATGATAAAATCAAAATTATCTACGATCAACGAAACCGATTAAGCAATAGTAATATTTATTATTGTTGTAGGTTTATACAAGTAGCCAAGCGGTTTTCACATTATCATAATTGTCTTCAATAAGAGTAAATCTATAATTTAAAAAAGCCAAGTAGTGCAAGAGGTACTTTGAATCTCCACGTGAATGGCAAAATTTCTTATCGCAACAACTAGAAATGGCGAATATTTTTTATATTTATTTATTAATGTCTGAATAATAACGTTGAATTCTGCATTTCTATTTTACTAATAATTTTTATTTGTGGAGAAAATTTATAGGTAGAATTATTAACAATTAACAGTTTTTCGTGTTTTTAGTGTGTAGTGGTTCACAAAATTTGTGATTAAACTCGCTTCACTGGCTCGTGATTAATGCGATGGAAAATTTGGTAAAATAGAATGGTGCCAACCTCATAAATAATAAATCACTTGTCAGTTTTTGATTTGTTATGCACATTTTCAAAACTTGAATCTATATAGAATAATTTACCAAATAAGCGTATATATCGATGGAAAAACTGATCGTCTTAAATTAACCAAATTTTATGAAAACTTCTCAATCTCAAAATTATCTTAGTGCTCGCTCTCTTTGTCTTCTATTCCATTAATGCGCTAGCATAGTATCCTCTTAAAACCTTTATAATCACCTTTTGGATCCGGCAAAGCCTTTTTTTGGTGCGTTTTATAATGGCTCCCTTAAATATTCTCAAAATCCCGTTAAATTACCCTAATACTCTGTTGAATGTTTTTGTTGCACCAAATTAATAATATTACCATAAGCATTCTTATATGAGTGATCTTGGTCCATTAGACACCATTGTACTTATAGTTTTTTCTTCAGAAATTTCATTTTAAACCGCTCCCGTTCCCGTTAAACTCAATTGTAATTGCATCTTTTCCCTCGAGTTCATTTGCGCTGGAAGCTCGGAGAGACTTCAAATCGTTGTCGGAATTTTCATAAATTTCAAAATTTCAAAAAAATGAATGGAGTATTGAAAAGCATCGGAAGTTGCCTAGGAGGAACAATAAGGAAAATATGGAATGCAAAGGGATAATAAGGGAATATAAAGGTTTTGAGGAAATATCAAAATATTTTAAACAAAAGTTTGAAATTTATGATTTCTGCGTCGTTCGTCGAATAGCCTTCTTTTAATTAATATAAATATAAAAAAAGAAAAATTTTTTAATAAAAATATTTTAAAAAATCGGAAATACCTTTTACATTCAATCGCAAAAAGATTGCTTAATATAATAAAAAATAATAAATTCATAATTAAGCGTAGCGTTGCGAATCCTCCGAATTCCTCTAAAATTCTTCTTTCGTAAAATTTTAAAATAACTGAAATAAACTTTTCTTATGATTTATAATTTTTGCATATTTTTTATTCGATAAATTTAATTAAATTAGATAAATTTTGAATAATTTTATAATAAAAAATCGCAAATTTTTATTCACTCGTACCAGTTTAAATTTTAATTTATTCTTTCAAATTCATCAATATTCAAGTAAAGTACAACGAAGAAGACAAAAGAGCCGAATGACTGTTGTTTTAGATTATTCAAAAGTTCATTAAAGTTTAAAGTTTCAGTTTTAGAAAACAGTAAGCGATATCGTGGGATCTACTTTCATTATTATTGCCTTGGCAACTCTGTTAAAAATTTCCTATTTTGTTTATAATAATTATAATTATAGTTATTTATATTTATAGTTATATTTATTATTTATATTTATAGTTATATTTATTATTAATATTAATATTTATACATTAATATTTGTTAATATTTATTAATATTTGTTAATATTTATTGTTAATATTTAGAAATTGTTATGAAAACTAATTATTAAAGAAAATATTAAATATAAAATTTTTCACAAAATTAAAATTATAAATAAAAATTTAAAAATAATTATAAAATATTTTCTAAGCTATTTGTTACAATATAATTATAACCATAAAATTACCATTCAATAAAATAAAAAAATAAAATAAAATAGTTTTTAACTAAATCTTAGCGATCTAACTGTATTTTTAAAGTCACCATAATCACCATAAGTCACCATAATTATAACACGCGATTCGCAAATCTCATTCTAAAACGATAAACACGAATATTCGATAGGGCTTTTTTCTTTCAGTTTTACAAATTTTCGATTTTAGAGAACAATAATAGAAGAAGAAGAGAAATTGTGCTAAAATTTTACGCGACAATAACGATAAAAGCGTAATTTGTTTTTAGCATTTTTCAAAAATGTTAAATTTGAAAATGTTTCACAAATTTCTCGTTTTCGTAACAAAATATATTTTTACGAAGAAAATTTTAGGAAGAAAATATTTACAATTTAATGAAACATTTCAATTTGAAAGATGAATGAAGAAAATTAACAATAAATAGAATAAAATATAATAAAATTTCTCTAAATAAAACAATAAAAATATTCAAGTTTTTCATAATTTTAGTGGATAATTTTTCGTTTTCATTAATTAAATCTCTGAAAAATTTTTAAGAATTATTTCAAAGATTTATTAAATTATGCGAATTTTCTATGGCGAATATTAAAATATGAATAGAATTCAGAGTCATTAATTAAATCTCTGAAAAATTTTTAAGAATTATTTCAAAGATTTATTAAATTATGCGAGTTTTCTATGGCGAATATTAAAATATGAATAGAATTCAGAGATAATAAAAAAATTTAAAACTGAAATATATTAAAATTGCATCTTTACTTATATATAAAAAGAAATTTTCAATGAACACCAAAAACCGGTCATTATCACTAATCATTTATCAATAATCATTTGTATAACAATTCAATTGACAATATTTTTTTACCATATTTGTCGTTTTTAAATTTCTTCATAAAATAATTTTACAGAAAGAAATAAGCCAAACTTTAAAATCGATAATTATTATTTAAAATAAAATTTCAAATAAAAAAAGATTTTGAAATATTTTTATTTTTTTTAGAAAATAAATCATATCTAATAATAATTTCGTCGATTTTCATTTTTTCATCATTCTTTATTCTTTTATTTTTTTTCTTTCATTTTTCATTTTTATTCGCTAATTTTATTAATTTTATTCATTAATGTTGTCCTTGTAAATTAAGAAAAGATGAAACTAATAAAAAAAAAAAAAAAACTGGTATAAATTAAATGAAGAAACTCGTTATTTAGTTAGTCAATTAGTGAAAATCGTGAAAATCTTGATTTATTTATGCACCATCTAAAACATTTAAACACGATGAAAATTCATTAATTATAAAAGAAATGAAAGAAAAAAAAAGAAAAAAATTTTTTTTTTCTAAGTATTACAAGAATTATCCAAAGTAATAACCCGAAAAAAAAACAAAAAACAAACAAAATTCTGTCATATTTAAATGATTTATTATTTCGAAATTAATCATAAATTTTTAGAAATTTCAAATTTTTCTTTCAATTTCATACGATTTTCGACGAATGTTTTTTTATATAATAAATTCACATGTAAATTAGATTTAAAGAAGTTTTTTTTAATGATAAACTATATTTAATTATTGAAGCAATAAAACGCGCCTCAGGCATTTTTTGTTTCGGTTATTGCCTTCTGATTAGAAGCAAATTTTATTATTTGCAAAAAAATTCGAATTGTGCCGGCGGCTCATCGTGTACTTCAAATAATACCTAACTGGATTCTCTTTCTGCCCAATCACAAATCTATTTTTGATTTAATTATATTTATATAAAATTAAATATTTTTTATTTTTAATTTTCTTTAATTTTTTGTTTTTGCTTTTTTATTTTCAAATGAAAAAAATGAAAAGAGATGAAAAATAAAAGAGGAAATAAGTTTATTGAAAGACGATGTGCCACATTCCTGCTTTTCGCTGGCTTTTCTCCATCAACCAACTCTTTCTGGTTTGCATTTAAGTGAGACCGTCCGCTATTTTAAACTAGTCGAAAAGAAAAAATTTTGTAAACCAATTAAAGTTCATTAAAATTGCCTATAAAATTTTAGGATCAATAAAAAAAATAATTAAAATAAATTGTGCTTATTTATTTGACCTTTTGACCTCGCTTACTCGAAAACACTCAAGTTTAATTATCATTTAATGCTGAATTCTTTGAATTTTTTTTTTCGAATGTTTTCACGTAAATGAAATAAAATTAATTAATTAATTTTATTTTTTGTTGTTTTTAAAGTTATACAAAAATACAAAAAAACTCCGCAATGAAATTTATGACTTAATAGTTGAAGAGAGCCAATGGCCTTTTTTTAGATTAATAGAAAATAAGAAAATTTCTTCACAAATTTTCGAAGGTTATTTCGCCTTTTTTTGCCCTTTGTTGTGCTTTGCACTTGGCTTTTTATTATATTTCTCATATGAAAGCCTTAGCCATGAATCTATTGAATTAGCAATGGATAATCCAATGTCGAAGCATCGCTACACATTTAAAATCTTTATATCTTTTATGATTTATATTATTTGTAAAAAATAGATTATTTTTTACAGCGGATGATACCCGCCTGCCATGCTTTTTAGAGAACTGATCTGGATAGTAGTTGAGATTATATTGATCACGGCACGTATTAATAAAATCTTTATTCGCCACCACAAACTTGGGTAATTAAACTAATTAATATATAGGCAGAAAAAATAAACTTCGATTAAATCAAAGAGACTAAAGGGTAAAGCAAAAGAAAAAAGAATAAAAGGAATAAAGGATAAATTAACAAAATAAATGTTTGAATATTAATATTGGAAACCAACCGCTTAGGTCCCTTGCTGGCACCTAAAAAGGGCAAAAGAAACGATTTTCATAAGAGTAAGAGTATACAAAAAATACCATAAACGTAAATTTTCCTTTATTTGGCAACAAAGAATCGATTAAACTATGAAAGTTTTCTTTGGCAGATCGGCAACACCAGTTTGAAATAATTTTATAAAAGCCATGGCATTTCGCGATATTATTTATGGAGATCAACTTAAATTCACTAACAGAAGTTTCCCTAGTCGTTTAACAAGCCAAACTGTGCTATTTCCGGACATTTGAGCACCATTCAGAAAAACCATACTACATCCGTACCATAAGACAACTTTGAAGCTATGTCACCTTTATTTCCACATATTACAATAAATTAAAATTAATCGCATCTTATCCTTGCAATATAAAATAGTTGCACATATAAATAGTAGTATAAAAAATTAGTGGCACATCTACGATAGTTTCAGTCCTACAATGCAAATTTTTTAAAAATATTCCTTTACATAACATACCAAAATTGATGTTTGATGTTTAATGTTTTACCTGAATCAGTCGTCGAGGTTAGACTGAAAATATGTATCCTTTAACTGACACGAATTTTGGTTCACTTGCATGCGTATCAAACAATATTTCGAAGATCGTCAAGAAGCCGATCTTTTAATATTTTGATTTTAATTAATTATTTTCAAATCAAACGTACTGGCAAATATTAAGACGAATTACAAATAGAAAATTTATTAAAAAAACTAATATGATCAGCAAATAAAATATAAATCAAAATCAAATCAAAAATTTATTAAAATGAGGTACTATTTTGGC
>UYYG01001174.1:714793-738706 GCA_900625125.1 Dracunculus medinensis | reverse complement strand
AAATAAAATAAAATAATAAAAAAATTTCTGCATAAAAAGGATAGCATGTTCAAATAAAAAAAATGTATCACGGCGATTACTGAATAAAAATCGTTTGGTTGATAAACCACAGTAAAGATGATAAAAAGATAATTATAATTGATAAAATAATTACGATCACTAAAGATCATGAATGGTTTATCTAATCCAAATTACAATCAAAAAAAAAATCTCTCTAAAAACCGAATTATAAAAATTTTCCAGGAACAGTCATTCAAAAAGAATAACAACTGCATCAGAATTAAAGAAAAGTATAAAAAAACGAGATCTTACAGTCGTCCTACGCATATATAATCCCTTATCAATCAGTAAAGAAATGAAAAGTCAACAAATAAAATAACTCTGGAAATGAATTTAGCCTACTAATGAGAATGCATTATAAGCCGATGCAATCTAAATAAAATTAGAAATAATCATGCGAAAAAAATTTACAGAAAAAATTTAGAATTTCTCACTCAAAAATCCTTTATTTTTAGATAATTTTTTTTATACTTTTACCTCCACTAATCGAATTTTATTTTAAACCAGACAAAGAAGCGGATATAATTAGCTTTAGAGGACGAAGTTAAACAAAAGAAAAAAAGTTCAAAAGATTAACCAACCACACTAAACAGGCATAATTAATACCACTGAAACCAGAAATATAATATTAGAAACGATAGAATTCATAAAATGCACATACTGTGCAGTATATCAACTAATTCGAATAATTGCTTCTAAAACCCACACCTCGCCGATTATTAGCATTATGATGATAGCCATAACCGAATCCACCATTACCACCACCACGATGCTGTATGTTAGCATTGTAATTATTATGCCCTGAAAAATAATAAAATTAAATTAAATCATAAATGCTACACATAAAAGATCACATATAAACTAAATACACAAATATCAAAATACTGAATTGTTGAAAGTTTCAAAGGGAAGCAGTTACCAGATTTTAAAGTAAATGTTAATGAGAAAAATGGACAAAAATTCAGTCGTTCATCTACTTAAAAAGAAGCCATCTACTTAAAAGGGGAAGAAATTTTAAAGACCTAGGCGATAATTTGCATTTCCACCTCTACCGCTTCTACCACCATAATATGATCGAGACCTGCGATAATTCAAAGAACGGACAGCTGAATGTCCGAATGTCTCCTGATTAGTTTCACGTTCTTTACGCCAATCGGCGCGACTTTTCCTAAATTTTTTTTAATTTGAGAAGTAAATAAAATCCAATTTTTTTAATAAAATTAATTTGTTAACCGAAAGCGTATCTAAAAATGTGAAATCAAAAAAAAAAATAAAGAAATCTGAATAAAAATTTAATTTATTGCTTACACTTTTCTGTTCGACATATCAGGAAAATTTAATATCCGAATAAGAAAATATAAACCAATAAAAAATATTAAAATTTAAAAAAAAGAAAAAAATTTGTATGCATTAAAAATAATGAAGATACACTCACGGATCCTTCGTTTCCAAGGCTTCACAAGATATTCTGTCAAAAAATGAAGTATTTTTATCATAATAACCTCCCTCCTTTTCAGTTTCAACTTTTTCATCCATACCTGTCTTAAAAGATCCCATGGCATCCATCTTCATCGCTCTATCATCAGATGTTGCTAAAAATTTCTTTATTTCTATGCTATATATATTCATAAATTTCATAAATTAAATTTCGAATCAATTTTCCATCTGATACTATTGCAAATTTTTAAAAGTGGACAGTTTTTAAATATATATATTAAAAATATATTAAAAAATATTTTACGCACTTAAATAAGAAAAACAAAAAAAAGAATTGAAACAGGATCTAAAATATTAAACTCTAATTAGAAAAATTTTTCGAAATTTTTCAAATATTAGCTCAATATTTTTATTTACTAAAGTTTGAATTAAGGAAACGAACAATCTAGCTTCGTATTTTTTAGATCCTTTGTAATATCATTTAATGTTTCCTCGAATAATTCATTCGCCTTTTCAAAATCGTAATCGCTTTCGAACCGCATTCTATCTTTTGAAGAATGGTTTCTAACTCCAATGGCTCCACGATGCATATTTCGCTGTAAATTGTTGCCAGCATCCCGCTGGCTATAACCCCCGCGTTGAACAGTGCGGTAATTTTGCTTATGCTGGTATGTATTCTGCTGCGTATTGTTATTTTTATATCCCATTCCTTGCTGATCTTAAAAAAAAATCAAGTTTTCCATCTAACTGGAAAAAAAAGAAAATGTTAATGTGAAATATGCTCTGTACATCAGAATATTAATATCGAAATATTAAAAAATGCAGTTAGTACTCGAATATATAATACAGCGACAAAAACATTCGAGAAACATAGAACAAAATATAAAAACCAATAAGAACCAAGTGCAAAATTGCTAAGGAAAAACAAACTGTTGTGTCGTTGTTCCGGAGCACGTTGAAAACGCATTGCACCTCGGTGTAACGTACCAGGTGTTTTTGCCAACACAGAATTTATATTTTCCACAGCATTTAAACCTGGTGACACAGAGTGAGATGCTAAAGAATAAAAAATGAGGTTCTAAACATGATAATATAAACAGAAAATTGTTCTATCTTGCATTATGCAATTAATGTTTTCTTCTTCCCTTTTTGTTCGTCAATTTTAGTGGTAGAAAAATAATACCTTCGTGAAATATTTTAAAAATGCTGAAAAATTCGGACATAAAAAAAACGGCCGCAAGAAATTCAATGCTCAATTCAATTTCACATTCTCAATTCTCAATTTCACATTTAGAAAAATATTTGAAAAAAACTAACAGCTAGCACTTATAGCATTAGGGGCCACATTTTGATTTTGAGAAGTATGCGATTCCGAAACAGTTAAAATAGCAGGATCATATGCAAGTCCGCCACATAACCGAGGTACAGGTTTTGGAGTTTCACAAACAATTAAATCCTTGATATCGGATGCTTTGAAAATAATATATTCATAGACTTCGTCACGAGCCGGCACTGGATTAGGCGTGGGACGATCTTCTGTCCCAAAGGAACGCACTAAATTAATAGTTATTAAAAATTTATCACAAAATCTAATCAGGAAGTGGAAAACATCAGACAATCACAATCTAACGGCAAAATAAAAACCAAAACATATTGATAATGATAGAAATCAGATTTTTCACAAAACATATGAAAATATGCTAAAAGATATACCATAAAAGATGGATGACTTTTGCAAGAAAGACGCTATGTTCAAATAAAATTATCTTCAAGGCGTATAAATATTGCGCATAACTGATTATAACTATACAACATTCAAAAAATTTTACTAACAGTATGAACAAATTATGAACAAATTAAAAAAAATATAAGTCAAAAATTATGGGAGAGAAATTGATAAATGATTAATTATAAAGCTTGAAGAAAAATGTAACCTTACAAAACATGCAAATACCATACAAATAAAATAGATTCTACAAAAGAGAAACAAACCTTTAGCGAGGGCAATAGTCGATTCAGTTGTATCAACCGTATAAAGAATACCTTCGTATCTTATATCAAGTTTTGAAATTAAACTGATTTTACTCCCAATATATGGAGTCGAATTTGACATTTCCACAAGTTTACTATTTATTAATTTCTATAAATATACAACGAAAATCAACTCTAAAAATTAAAATTTACTTATAAGATAAACCGATAAAGGAATAAACAGGAATTGAAATCTTTTTCGTTAAGGAATAATTTACTGGATTGGTTGTAAATTGAATGTGAGAACATGGGCAGTATACGTTCGAACTCGACCCAGTAATTTAATAAAATCAACAAGAACTCAAAACAAATAAACCGACAAAAAATAGCGTTGAAATGTACAATGAAATCGTCTTAACATATCATCCCTCTTTACATCCCAATCCTCTACAAATAATCTTCAAATAAAGCAAATATTCAGTTAAACGAGATAAATTCCTTAGATATATACTACTTCCAAGATTCTACGGCGTTTCGGTTCTGCTAATATTTCAAGCAATACATTTCAAAATCCATGAAAAGTTTTACGGCTTATATTTATGACAAATCGGCAATTGCTTTCCGAATTTCGCCCTACTCCAAGCATAAATCAGCTCACTAGAATATCATTCTTATTCGCGTACGAAAGGCCACATCAGCAGAAAAATTTCGCGGTCCCTCTTTCATGTAGCCTCCCAATCCTCTACAAATAATCTTCAAATAAAGCAAATATTCAGTTAAACGAGATAAATTCCTTAGATATATACTACTTCCAAGATTCTACGGCGTTTCGGTTCTGCTAATATTTCAAGCAATACATTTCAAAATCCATGAAAAGTTTTACGGCTTATATTTATGACAAATCGGCAATTGCTTTCCGAATTTCGCCCTACTCCAAGCATAAATCAGCTCACTAGAATATCATTCTTATTCGCGTACGAAAGGCCACATCAGCAGAAAAATTTCGCGGTCCCTCTTTCATGTAGCCTCCGAGAATTTTTACAAGCATTCAAGTTAAATGAAATCGCAAAAAAAACAGTAATATACAAAATCGATAATGAAATATTTAGAAATTTTATAAAAGAAAAAACTGCATTTAAAAAATTGTATTTCTCTGATGCTAAAAAACAGTAGCCAGCAATACCTAATTTCAACATAAAGTACCAAATTTCGTGGACCTACTACTGTACAGAATAAATCCTACCTCGTCCCCTTTCCTCCCACCTTCAACCAAAATTAACACAAATCAAAACCTAAAACGACTACATCACTTTTTCCAACTGCTCCTCGTTCAGTCCAACTTAATTTCGCTTCAAGAATTACCTCTTTAAATTTTAGAACATTGCAGCGCACTAGCGCACAACCTTCTCACACTCTATTGCAATGATTTTCGCACGATTTAGTTTTTCAATATTTTTTGCTATTAAATAAAAATTATAAAATACAAAGTTTTATTGTTAGAAATTAGCTGAAAGAAAGACACAACGAATCGATAATCTAGAAAAAAAAATTTTCTTCCATTACAAAATTGTAAAATTTAAAAGCGAAAAATTACAAAAAAAAAAAGAATATTTAATAAATATTTTACTATTTAATAAAAAAAAGAATATTTAATAAATAAAAATAATTTCTTTAAAATTTTTCATTAATTATTTTCTACAAAAAAAAAAAAATGAAATGACTTAGAAAAATAAAAGCATATAAATTAAAGGCGTAAAAGGCACTAAGCGATTAATTTTTGCCGAAAAATATGAAGAAAGCAATAATAATAATAATAATAATAATAATAATAATAATAATAATAATAATAATAGTAATAATAATAATAATAATAATAATAATAATAATAATAATAATAATAATAATAATAACGTAAAGCCAAAGCCTAAATTTTCTAAGCTTAAAACTATAAATTTCTAAAATTTTTATCGAAAATATAATAAAATAATTATGCCAATTAATTTAACTAATCAATTAGTTGCTTTTATTTTTTTTTCAAAAAAAAAAAATTCAACACATTCAATACATATAAAAAATCAATACAGAAAAACAAAAAAAAAAAGAAGAAAAATCTATACAAAATTAAAAATTTAATAAAAAAAAAAATTTGTCGAAGAGATGAGAACTTTTTTAACATTAAATTTCAAAAAATATTTGAATATTTATATTTTATAAATTTATAATTATTTATCGTTTACACTACTAATTAAAATTGTAATAATAATAATAATAATAATTGTAATAATAATAATAATAATAACCCATAAATTATCGGAATGATGCTTTTGCAGTAATATTTCATTTATATATTTTATGCATAAGTGGCAACTGGCAAAAAATTTCTCATGGCACTAACAACCAACAATGGCGTACTAAGCCTAGTTAGTACAGAAAAAATGGCTTTTCGTTGACTTTATCAATGATTATTTTTGTGGAAGAATTTCGGTAAAATTACAGTTATAGCGAAAATTTGCGACAATAATACAAATTTTAGTGAATAGCCTTCGGTCATCATTCATATGAGATCAATGGAACATTGTTGTAGAAGAAAAAACGAAGGACGAAAGAAAGACGAATATCGGATGAATCTCTCGACAAATATGAGCAATAATAAGTGATTAAGAAACTAAAAAAAGAAGAAAAAAATGAAATAAATTTTATGCTAAAAAAAAAAATATTACTATTTTCAATCATCCGATAGTGATAACGATAATTATTACAATGATAACGAAATCCTCATTGTTTAATAGTAGGTATAGAGGATTAAAGCAACGATTGCTTATCATGCTTATCACTGTGATTATTTCGAGAATCGGCGAATTAATTAATTAATGTGATTTGAAGATAACTGAATTAGCTGGAAAAATATTCATATGAAATTCTTGACAGCGTTGTAATTCTTCTCGAGTAGCCGTTCGATCAAATTTTTCATGAACATTCGACCAATGATTTGAAAATTCAAGCACACTATATGTTTTATATGAACATATATTACATTTGATTTCTTGACAAGATTCTTTTATTAAATGATTTCCTTCCAAAAGATCATTTATATTTTTCACCTAAAAAATAATTAAATAAAATATTTTATCAACCTATTTGGAAGTACCAAAGGACAAGCGAATTGTTAATATCCTAGATTACCGCACTAATAGGCAAAATTTCGACTTCTGCCACTCGCTTGAGTAAATCATTTAAAAATACTGGCGATTTACCTATATTATAAGAAGAATATTTAGTAATTTCGGGAATATTCATTACTCTCAAATCAAATCAAAAGTATTTCATTGGAACTGAGTTAGAACTGAGAATTTAGCGTAAAAGTAAGTAAAAGTAATAAATAAATAAGTAAGAGAACGATATTTACCCTTGAAATTTCTGGTCGAAAAACAGCATCCTTAAGAAAATGCATTAATGATTCCTTATGATGATGATTTTCTTCATGAAATCTCACTCTAACTGCTGTATTATCCGAATAATTACATAAGTGACAAGTATAAATGCCATTTCGTCCGTGCATTTCATAATGCAAATTGAATATCGTTATTGTATCACAATAAAAGGAACAAATCGAGCAACAATACTGAAATTATTAATTATAAATAATAAATTATAAAGCTAAAAATAAAAAATAAACGAACAAAAACTGATTATCATATCATAAATTGATTATCATAAAATATCATAAATTTAATAAAAATACCATAAATTTACAATAAATGCCATAAATTTAAATATTTCCTGCGGCTCCATTCTTCAATTTTAACCTAATTTCAATATGATCGTCAAAAATTTTATAAATTTCATATTATATGAAATATAAATTGAGGTAATGGAATTGGCAACGATTTTAGATTGCAATTCCATATTTTATAACTATAATTTAAAATTCCGATTTTCTAGCTATGACAGGAGGAAATCTGCCATTAAAAAATCCAGGTGAAGTTGGCGATTCATTTATATTTCAATTGGCGAGGCATAAAAAAACACTAGTCCGCAGAGTGTAGCTCAGTACCTAAACCCGAAATAGAAAGAAAGATAACGAAATAAAGATAATAAAATGATAATAAATAAATAGTAAGAGATAATAAAGTGATAAGTGATAATAATGAATAGATAATAGATAATAAAATAATAAATAGATAATAAAATAACGGGCGCTAGTAGTTAGCGACCACCTATTTTAGCATATGTTCGCCATAATCGAAAAATTTTCGCAAACCTTTTTGGAATAAGGATCAGCCTTCCTCTTATATTTTCGTTGAGTTCCATCAACTGTCAACGGCTCCCGTTTTATTTTTGTCATAAGTCTCCTCTGAATCGCCTACAAATAAATATTATTTTTAAAATTTAAAATTATTAATTATTTATTATTATTTATTATTATTATTAAAAATTATTTAAGAATAAAATTCTAAGGATCTCAACTTGTTAGCAATAAAATATTTTCCAGGCTTTCTTTTTTTAAGGGCAATTCTCTTTTTTTTTCATTTCCTCTTTTAAACTAATCATTTATAAAGTCGAGTAGCATTTTGCTTATTGCTTCGCTACATTTAAATTATAGGTTCGTTTCCTTTCTCTCGATGGGACGAATATAAAAGTGAAATCCAAGAGATTCTACGAATTCACTTGTAGTTCCACCTTAAGCCCTCTAAAGAAGTCTAAAGTTATTGGACGAAGCAAAAGTCAAAAGAACTGATAGAAAAGAAATCAAACACGGTTTATAATCAAAAGAAAGGGGATTATCGTTAAAAATGAAATCTCACAGAGCATTTCAAGTCGAACTTACCGATGAATGTTTATACTGATGTATATAAAAAAGTTTACGATCAGCTGTTCGAAATGAGCAAATTTTACATTGCAATTCTTCATTAACACTATTATCATTTGTGATAAAATATCGCATAAATGATTGAATGGGATCCATTTTTATATCCGATGATGTTGGATGTCGCTGTCTAAATAATTTAAATAAATGAATTAAGCAAATTAAAATTTTCAAATTCAAGATATAAAAAAAACAGTATTTTTCTCACCGTTCATTATCAGCTGAACATAGTTTCCCAAAAGCAAAACCATAATCCATAAAATGTAAAGTGAGATGATCATAAAGATTTACAGGCATATTACAGCTAAATGTACAAATATGACACGAAAAATGTCGATTTTGACCATCGTGTAAGGATTTGTGAATTTCGTATATTTTTTCGCAATCCGTAGAGAAAGGACAATGAACGCATTCGTATTCTGAAATATCGTCATACGTATCGTTATCACTATAAGAAAATTTCAAAAAAAAAACGTAAAATATGTTTATGTTTTAGATTTAAATAATATAAGAAATATTTTATCGTTAACAATCTGATAATTATCAATTTGCTAGCACATAGGCCAGCGATATATGCGCTTATAGTGTGGAAAAAGATGTTATGAAGTAAACCAAGAGTTCAGGAAAGCAGCTTATCTTATTAATCACTAAACACAAAAAAATTACCAATGTCCGTGGGATTTTATTCATAGTGAAAATAAAGAAGTGGAAATTCAGCAGTGGAAATTCCCAATTTAGGCTAATTTTATTGACCCCCGTATAATTTGGCAAAATGAAGACTGAATGAACATATACAAATCCGTATTAATGTTTTATAATTACCTTCCTTTGTTGAAAAAAGAAATGGCCGAGGCGGTGGAGGCAATAAAAAAGTGGGTTGATGATAATCTAATCTGGATTTAGGTCTTTCGCCGAGTACGTCATCATCACCATCATCAGCGCCATCAACGGATTCAGTAAACGGCAAATTTTGAGAAGTATTTTCGTCAATTTGTGCTTCGTCTTTTTTCGCAACGATTTGATGATTACTAAAGATTCCAGAAGAATGAATTATTAATAAAATTTCACCGAATATTTTGTAAATTAAAAAAATAACAATGAACAAACCACGCTGATTGCATATTCTCATATTTATCATTACTAGTCGAAGGATCAGTTGCATGAAGAGCTTTATGTTCTTCAAGACGATATGCTGATCCCACACTAAATGTACATTGCTCACAGATATATCGGGAACGTTTTTGGTGCTTTTTATTATGGCGATAACTTTTAGCATATGTATTACATTTATAAGGACATAACCTGAAATTGCACTTAAAGAAGGATGAACCATGTGCCATTTCAGCAAAATCTTCACATGACAATAATAAAAAGGATACCATAACAATTTCAATAATCTCAATACTTACGAGCACTGATATTCGCCTGTTGCCAACCGATGTAATCTAGCATATGAGCCTTTTACTTTAGTGCAAATACTTTCTGACTGCGAAGATGAAGAGAAATGTTGCCTGCAAAATTATTAAAGGTTAAAATGTCAAGTTTTTCCTTTCTTAAGGAAAACAATTCTTCATGTTCTGCCTCTTTTCTGCCCCAATAAGAATGAACTGCGACGCATCTATACAGATTGACAAAAATTGTATAACAACCAACCGAGTTGGCTTAACAACCAGAAATGGTAAAACGCTGACCATTTATTTACTTATTAAATATTTTTTAAATGAGAAATATATTTTTATAAAATATATTTAATAAAAAAATAAAAAATGAAAGCACATACCCATAATGCAAAAAGAGAAAACCACGTATAGTTGTTTCGAAAGAGCAAAATGCACAAAGAAATTTTCTAATTTTCTTATTGCAAATTACTTCTTTACCAATGAAATTCGAACGGAATCGTATATTTGCTATAAAATCCTCAGAGGTGTTTTTCCTTCTCTGAATTGTATTCTTATTATTTGATTCCTAGAAAAGAATTATTTGATTCTTATAGGAGAATTTAAAAGTGTATAATTAACTGAACGAGAAATTAAGACTATTATTACGAATGAGCATTCTTTCTGAGAAAGGTTTAAATTCGTAGAGTAAACAATAAGAATAAACAAGTAAGTAATAGGACAGAATCCACCGTTTCTGGTTTCTGGTTAGGTCGTTCTAGTGATTTTCAGTACGATGAAAAAAATTTTGACCGGAAGTCACATAAGGATAGAAATAAAAGGCATCACCCAGATTTTTGAAAAAGATTTATTCCTGTCGAAAATCCGAAAACGGTCGAGTTGATAATTTGAGCAATATCCGCTCGACCTCTTTATCAATAATTGATAAAGGATACCAGTTTCGAAGGTGAATCGAATGAGCTCGTTGCTCCTTTTCCTTCATTCTCGATCTCTACAGATTGCTGCGTTTGGTTTTTATGCAATCGTAAATGTTGTATGAGAATATCCAATGAACGGCAATTAAAAGTGCAATATTCGCACTAAAAATTTCTCTGAATAAATAATTATTATTAAAATCAAAATAAATTACATTTTATGGAAAAGCTCAATTATAACTTATCAATTTTTTTTCTAAACCAATGATCGATTTTCTTTGTAAATAAAATTTTCTAGAAAATAAATCATAAACCTTATGTTCAGCTTGAACAATATGTTTGTTTTCATGTCGAGCTAATCTTGATTTTTTATCAGTCGTATAAGGACAATGACTGCAGCGATGATTACCATTTCTAGGTTTTAACGGTTCACTGATAACGTCTTCTGTGATTTCCCTAAATACAAAAAATTAATGAAAAAAGAATAGTATAAGAATAGAATATGGAAGATTTTCAGATAAGAAAAGATAAGATAAGAATGCCGATTTTATAGATAATTAAAAATTAGTCTATAAAATCAAGTAAACTCAAAATTTTATAAAATTATTTACTCTTTATGTTTTTCAGTTTCAGTTTCATTATGATTAGTGTATTTTTGCCAAACATTCAGCAATGATTGTGATCGTTTGAATTCTTTACGATGAAGTACATAATTTAAATAGTATTGACCGATTGTTGAAAAGCATCGACCATAACGAATATTTATGTATTTTGGATATTTATCACGAAGACGTTTCATAAATTTCTTCTGAAATTTTTAATTTTTAATTAAATTATTAAATAAAATTATTAAAATTAAATAATATTAATATTATTATTAATGTTAAATATTATGAGAAAATTTTGTAATCTTTTTAAATTTTCTAAAATATTTCTTTATATGGCGTAACGAATCAACTTTTCTAGTCCTTAAAAAAATTGCCATAAATTTATCCAAAAAAATCCTATAGAATTCATATCAAATCACTATTTTCACACGGAATCTTAAATTATAGGAAAATAAAAAAAAGAAATACTAAATAATTAAATTCAACCTTTATTCGTTTAATAGTTCTTTGATGAAAATCGTTATTATTCAGCTCATTTCTCAAACGTTTCACAAATTCACTTGGCTCTTTTCGATCTAAAATTAATAATATTAGTCGATTTTTAGGAAAAATTTAGGAAAATTCGTCTCTTTTTTTGGTGCTGTGAAGCATAAGTTTAATGGAAAATTTGAATAATCACTTAAATTAGTGAAAAATAAAAAATAAAAGAGGAAATTTCTCACCCTTTAATCGACTGATAAATAATTTCGGCGATTTTGACTGATAAAAGACTTTTGATTTTTGGATTTTTAACGATTTATTTTTAGAATTTCTAAAATTTGCTTTCTTTTTAAAAATCATAAACCGATGGTAAAGAAAGAATTAATAAATATTTTTTAATATAAATAAATAAATAAGTAAAAAATCAAAAAAAGCTATCAATATGATAAGAGAAATGATAAGAAAAGTCTTACTTAGAAATATTTTTTAAACGTTTACATCCATTCGCTCGATGAATATTTCTCAATTTTGGAATTTGACATTTGACCTTCGTTAAACCTTTATGAAATATTGAATTATTTTTTGAATTAATTATCATTTCGTCTGAAAATATAATTTTCCCATTAAAAATTATTATAAAATTTTAATAAATAATTTTGATAATAATAATAAAATAATTTTTTTAAAAAAACTAAGAAATAAACAAACTATCAATCGTTGCATCTTTTTTCACTTCATTATCATTGTTATCTTTTGATTCGGACAGGTTTAAATTCAACGCTTCTTCTCTTATTGTATTTGACTGCTCCTATAGGAAGGAAAATTTATTATTCAAACGTTAATCGAATCGAGAGATAGGAGGCCGAGTGTTTACTGGTCATATTATCATTAATCATTATGAGAAGATATTTCAGGTTCTATTTAAAGCTATCACTAGAAATTTTGAAGATGCTAAGAATCCATTTATAGTTCCAGTGTAGCCATTTTAACCAGAAATGGTCAGCCATATCTTCAATAAAGAAATCGATCACTTCTCTGAATCAATTTAATCCAATTTTGCTATTATTAGGCCTTTTCCTAATTTGATGGATCGGAAAATGGAGACATAAAGTAAGAGGAATGAATGCAATCAAATGATAATCCTAATCAGTGATAATCTTTTACCTTAATTTAGCGAAAATATAAAAAAATCTCTTTAAAAAAACCGAAAAAAAACGAACTGTTTGATGTGGAGACGAAATTAACGGTTTAACCAATGTCGCTGCATTCGTTGTAATTTCAACAATTGGAGGTACGTGAACGAGTTCGTGAACACGCAATGTCTTTTGGTTCTTACAACTGCAATGAGCATCGTTTTTATTTAAAAAAATAATCTTATAGAAGAGAGATGGAAAAGTAAAGAAGCATGAAGATCTAAGAAGTGAAATTAAAAGCAATAAATATTAGCTAAAAAGAATTTAAAATTATAAAATTATAAACTAACCTGAAATCGCATTCTTTACATACAAATTCCTTATCACTGCCGTGTTGTTTTCGATGATTAGCTAGGCCAGTTCGTGAAGTGTAACTTGCTGGACAACTAGCACAATAGAATTTCTCACCAATCTCTTTACGGTGCTCTTTCTATAAACCATAGATGAAATTAATAATGAATTTAAAAAAAACCACCACCATGCACCAGAAATTTTTTCCTTACTTAACTTTACTTCTTTCTATTTTTATTAAGAATATATAATTTATGGTGAAATGAATTAATTAAAACATTTTTAGCTTAAATCCTCATATTCAAATATTATAAAATAAAAAATGTAAATGGGGCAGGATAGATGGATGCCTTTTGCTCTCGGTATAAATAATCTTGACATTGAAAACATCCGGTTGGTACGGCTCCGATCCAACAGTCAAATGCCTTCCTGGCAAAAATTTCTAATTCCGTGGGGATAGTCACTATAGTAAATCTAACCAGAAATGATGAGTACTTAGCAAATAAAAATAATGAATAAAAATTTAGCAATTATTTTTTACCTTATTAACGCTAATGCAACGTTTGACTTGCGGAGGATCGATTTCTTCATCGGGAATATAATCACCGTGACGTAGTGGTGCTTTCCTTTCACGTTTCTTCGTTAATTTTTCAGAAATTCGATTTTTCTTCACGAAATCCTCTTCTCGATCGGTACCATCCTCTGTTTCAGTACCTTCCTCTTTTTCAATTCCTATCGCTATTTCTCTTTCTTTTTCTGCTTGATTCTCTCCTATTTTTTCACCTGTGACAATTTCGGTACCACAGATTTCTTTTTCATCCTTAACCCATTCGAATTCTGCCTCAATTCTATCTTTATCAATTTTATCTTTAACTGTAATCGCTAATTCTTCATTCGATATTTCTTCTTCAGGAGATTTTTCAATATTTTCATCCTTAATTTCATCTAATCTACCATTCTGCAAATGTACCATACCGATTTTACCATTAATTGCGAATTTTCTCTTCAGTTTTATTTTGCCTATACGCTTTACAATTGAATCTGATTTTAAAGCCTGAAATTATGTTACATATATTATATATAAAATAAAAAATCTCGATTCAATGGATATATGAGCCTTTTTATGGGTTTTTGGATCCTCTGGACCGTTGGTGTTTTTTTCCTTTTTTCTAAGAACTCCATCACCATTTCTGACCAAACTCGTTTCGCTAGCTTTATTGGACCAATTAAATTTGGGGATATAGATAAATCGCCAGCATCAGCCGTAATTTTTTATGGATAGAAGACCCACAGCTCACAGAAGACAAAAGACTCTTGCAAGGAATAGAACCGTAGTATCGGCGCTTCGGAACAACAGCAACAACTCAGCCATTCGACATCCCAAGGAAAATTCGATGATATGGATATATAATATATATATATATATATCCATAAAATCAGACTGAATCCTATTCCGATTATGCAAAATTCTTTTTTTTAAGATTCCTCATCATTACTGGTTAAATTCACTTGGCTGACTGGCTGGCTGGCTTGTCGCACTGGACAAATGTGCTCCTCGGCCATAGGTGAGCCACCAACATTCAGCCGGATTTCTGGCCAGATTTACTCCTGCGGGGAATAGGTTTATTTCAGCTATACTCCAAATAAATAATCTCCAAGACAAATTATCCATAATTCAATAAAATATTCTTTTAATGCTATTTGTTTTTTTTTTATGAATTTCGATAATTTAGAAGAACCATACTTACCGATGTTTTCTTCGAAATAGATTTTTTGGTAATCTTTTTGGATCGTTTATCGACTTTATTAACATGAAGAAATGATTCAATATATGAGGAAACAACTGAAACATTAACAGAAGAATGATGATCATTGACTAATGATGGTTGAGAAATTATTGGATTCGTTTCCGATGAATGATTTATTTGATGATTTGGTGATGAACTAATAATTGGTGAAATACTGGATGAATTGGTACTCGTAGTAGTTGTTGAACTTGTCGTTGATATCGTTTCCGCGTTAGGCTTTATTAGACATTTCATATCATTATTCTCTTTAGCTAATTTTGCAATTATTGAACTAATTGTTGGCGCTATTTCAATGGAACCAATAATAGGTGATGATAATTTATTATTCATTAGCCTGGATAATGATTTATTATTCATTTTTAAATTTTTTGAATCAAATTTTTGTAAATTTTCTATCGTTTCCTTTTCGATTTTCATAGATTTTCGCCTTCTTTTTCGACGTTTTTTTAATTGAGAATTTACACGATGTATTGTCGTCGTTGTTGTCGCCGATGCTGCTGTTGTTGTTGTTGATTGTTCATTTATTGCGGCCGACTGATAATCCGTGGTGGCTCTTATCGATGAAATATGCTGATTTCGTTTACGCTCAGAATTTGCTGATAACATTGCAGCAACATTTAAATAAAATTTTTTACGTTTCGAACGACGTAATAAATCTGATTTATCCGTCATTATTGATATATTTATCAATCTATCTAAAATTTCACGTTCATTTTACGTCAGTGAAAAGAAAAAACGAGCGAAACATAAGAAATACGCGAATCACTAAATATCGTAATTGTGAAGTTCGATTATACGTGGTTATACGCGTAATTCTACGTTCACGCTTTATGAGAATAAAATATTTCACGTATATTTAAATTCGTTAAATATTCATTTGAATTCATAATATAAAATGCAATAAATTATTAAAATAACAAATAAATACAAGAAAATATATTTTGCGAAACGACCCCGATATGCATAGACTTTTATAAAAAAAAAGGTCATCCAATACATATAAACGCATAGGCGCATTTACTATTTTCTGATAATTTTATCAATAAAATTCAAACGTTATCAATAAAATTTCGTTCCTCTGACGAAATAATCTCCATCCGGAATAAAGAAAAATAAAAAAACCCAGTCCGGGAATTTCTTTCCGGAATCCGGAAATATTTCGAGAGTATTTCAAATTAAATTAAATGCTTAATGAATATGTTTTTCAAATATTTAAAAATAAAAAATAAAATGAAAAAAAAGTTTTTTGCAATATTTTTTCAAATTTAAATCAATTTTTTGAATTATGAAAATATAAACGAATTTTTAACGAATTAAACTTTTTCTTCATCGAATTTTCAATTCTAATAAGAGTTTTATAACCGTTAAAGAAAATGAGAATGAAAATAAATTTTGACCTCTGCTTAAGTTCAGTTAAAAATTATGAAAAATATAAAATACAATATAAAACGAAAAATATAAAATATAAAATTAATTTTAAAATATTAAATGTTTATAAAATAAATAAAATATTTATAAAATTAAATTTTCATTGAATATTTTTTATATAAAATATAAGTTTTATACAAAATAAATATTTTTATATAAAATAAATAAATTTCAATGAAATTTTAAATAAATATTCTTCGTAATTAATATAAAAAAATAAGCTTTTTAAAAAAATAAAATATTAGTGAATAAAAATATGAATAAAATCAGCTCAGTTTTTGCTATCTATGAACATGGTCATGCAATGACCAACCAAAGTCCATCATATCACCTTTACTAAATAATTGTACGACGGCTCATCCTTCGACCCGGAATGGGATTTTTTTTTTTCTAAGCTATTTTCCATAAAAAAAGATTTGAATTAAGATAATCGTTTTTTTCCTTTTTAATACAAAAAAAAGCTTAAAATAAATAGCTTTTCTATAAACAAATATTTGAATAGATCGACCAATCAGCTGATTTTAAACTATAAAATTATGCAATAAACCAGTTGTGACTGAAACTCTGAATGGATGATTTACTGATTTTCAACTATAAATTTACTAGAATTAATTTTAAATCGAAATTTTATCGTTTTTTAATGAATTAATGAACAAATAAGTGGAGAATGAGAAAGAAGAAGATTGGTACCAGTCACTTAATTTTATAATAATTCATTCTATATTTATCGACGAAACAACCAATTTTCAACTGGCATTCAATAATTATCGATAAAAAAAAAAAATGGATCAAGTTGAATGGTTCTTACTCAGGCCATTTTCTCCGGTACCAAAGTACTACACCTCCGGCACCTCGAGAAAAATTAAACACAATCATTTTTTAACCACAATTGACTCGGTAAAAAAAAATTTATTTCATTTTATAGCGAATTTGTGCCAAAATTTAACCAAAAATGGTGGGTGTAAACCATTAATTTAACTTGTTTCCTCTTTCCATCCTTTATTTACTCATCGAAAAATTTCATTTTCTAAATCCTAGGAATTCTGATAATATTCAACTAAGCAATTCAAATGAAGTACCATTTGAAAGGTGAGAAATAGTTTGAGTAGATTGTCGAGATTGTCGATATTGAAGAGAATCGGCTTTTCACTCTGAAATTTAGAATAAATCTGAAATTTAAAAAACCCGTGATTGCCTAGTGACTCATCCGTATTTCGATCGCCGAATGACCCCCTAGCTAGCAAAAATAATGAGCGCTAACCGCTTTCACTTTAATGCCATTTTAGATCACCTCAAGTTGGATTTAAGAAAAAGAAAAAAACTATGAAGAATCATTAAAAAATTAATCAAAAAACTGAACTGAATTAACTGATTGAAATTGGTTTTCATTGGAACAATTTTATAAATTGTTTAAATAAAAAAAAAAAAAAATTATATTTTGAGTAAAACCTGTTATATTAGTGCAACGAACAAAAAGTATCATTTTTAAATGAATGAAACTCAAAATAATAATAATAATAATTCTAATAATAATAATTTTAATAGTAATAATAATTCTAATAATAATAATTTTAATAGTAATAATAATTCTAATAATAATTTTAATAGTAATAATAATTCTAATAATAATAATTTTAATAGTAATAATAATTCTAATAATAATAATTTTAATAATAATAATAATTCTAATAATAATAATTTTAATAGTAATAATAATTCTAATACTAATAATAATATTATATGAAAACTTTGAAAAATTTTATTAAAGAATTTTTTTTTTCATTTATAAATTTAATAATAAAACTAATAAAATTAGTTGAAAAATTAGAGGAAGACGAATAGCCGACTGGATTAATGGCTCAATGTTAAAAGGAATGCGAGTGAATGTCTTCGAATACAAATAAATTTGTCAGTTAAAAAATCTCGAATGATGCTAGTGACCTACTTATACATTTAAGCCAAAGCCGAAATTAATAATCTACGAAAGCTAAACTAATCAAAAATAACCAAATGTGCTATAAACCATCTCATCTATTTAATGAATAATGCTGCAAAAATTTTTGAATTTTTCATAAATTTTCTTTTAATTATCATATCATTCGAATAATTTGAAATGATAATAATTTATAGCTGAGCAAGAAGATTTATTTTAAAGATTTTTCACATTCCGAGTCCAAATTCACTAAAATATTTTTATCATCCAAGAATAATAATAATAATAATTTCAGCAATAAAACAAAAAATTCCATTCTTTCTAGTTCCACTGAGATTTAGAACTTTAGTGAGTTGACTTTTTTTTTAAGATTCCTCACCATTATAGTTCCACTGGATTGTCACATCGAGCAATATACCAGGGAGTGAGTCCCTTTGCCGATAGAAATACAGATGAGTCGCCAGCATCACCTGGATTTTTGTACAGGTTAATCCCTATGGGGAATCGAACCTCAGCATCCGCGTTCCCAATTGAGCAACAATCCACTGAACCATTCTATCCCCTAAGTGAATTGAATTCATTATATCGTATTGCTTTTCTGCCAATATTTTATAGAATTATCAAAAAAAAAACCTAAATGACATCTCAAAATTTTAGAAAAACAATAAGAAGTACCTGTAAATCCGTAAACAATTAGATTATCTTTGTTGATTAATCTATTTTTTTCATCGTTTCTATCATAGAATTCGAGATAAACCTCGTTTTTCGCTAATGCATCTCTGACGGATAGTAGTGGCATGATCAATCAAAAATTGAACTGGATAGACGGTGAAAAAGCGAGTAGCCACTAATTTCAAGCACATCATCGCATCGTATCGTATCGGATCGGACCGGACCTGATCGAAAGCCTTCGTGAATCTTATCCATCCTATCGGATCAGAGATCGGACCTGACCGGATCGAAAGCCTTCGTGAATCTTATCCATCCTGAAATCTTATCCTAGTCGCTTGATGAGCTATTCAAATCAGAAATGATACAAGCGACTAGAACAAAATAAATCTAAATTTACCTGAAATCTAACCATAAAATTTTGGAAGAAATAATTTTTTATTAAGAAATGAAAAATAACACATATACTTTTAACAAAAGTTATCGTAAACTAGTACCTTTCATCATTTTTATGGTGAGTAATACCACCTGCTTTTTTTTCCAATTTTTTTCACCACTGTTGATTAGGCTCGGTTTCATTGGCTTATTGGACTTATCAGACGAATTTTACCAGAGACTCGACAGTAGATATATGCGAATCATAAACATATCTGGGATTTTTGAAAAACGATGGTTCATTCTTGCGGGGGAGTAGAGTTAATAGAGAATGAACGAAAATCGATCTTTTTCGAACAATATTCACTATTTCTGGTTTAATTGGTTCTATTTACTATTAGAATGAGAATCCATTGCTAGCGGATCCAAGAATCGGATCACTGATCGATATATTTATCAACTTAACAACTTAATAGTTAAATCTCCTATGAAATTTAAAATTTAATCGAATATCCTAAAGTTTTGAAAACATCATTTATAATATAAGCAAACAGATCAAATTTTTTCTTAATGATTTTTAGGCTAATTACAATTTTTTTATCAATTTATCAATTAAAAAATTAGTTATCAATTTGTAAGTAAGTAAGTAAATAAATTCATTATTCACCATGGATAGGCATTTATGGTTTCTCGAATTAGCAGAGTCGGCTTATCACAATAAGCAGAGATGATTTTGAACTATTAACCCAGTCGGTTATTCTACCATTGCTTCGTTACTTTAATAAATCTGTAAGCATCTGAAGTAAATAAATAAATAGGAAATATTTACAATTATATTCGTCCTAAATTACTTAAATTTAAATTATAAGCAAATTATAAAATGAAAATTCGAATAAATTATGAAAAATTCTCTTTCGTACGTTTAATAATTATTAAAAATATTTAAGTGTAAAAAGATCAATAGATTAGAAAATCACAACAAAATGAAAATCATATATTTCGATGTTCTCGAATTATTCGATACGTACTTTTTGAAAAGTGCACGAAAAAGAAAAAAAATGAGGTCAAAGGGCAAACGGGTGAGAAAAAATTAAGTAAATCTTCAAAAAAAAAACTTTTAAAACAAATTATAAATAATATTAGAATAACGAAGTTTATAATTTATTTATTTTCTTTTTTTTAAGAGCACTCACCATTGTTGGTTGAATTTACTTCGGTGATTTTTAAATCGGACCAAATAAATCACTTTTGACAATAAGGGTGAATGAATTGTGCTAGTACCACGTAGATTTATGCTAAGCGTAGAATCTCAGTATTGGTGCTCCGAATTGAGCAATAATCCGTTGAGCTACTCTATTTCCTTATACTTTCTCGGTTCGTTGACGTTCGGCAAAGATTTGATGCTTCGGCCGGATTCGAACCCAATCTCGATTCTCGTTAGCGATCATTGTACCACTGAGCTATCGATACACTCACATTTACGAATAAATATTTTTTAATTTTCATTTTCGAATTTTAAAAATTATTTGAGAATTTCAAAATTTCAAACTTTTAGAATAAATAAGTAAAATATAAATGATAAATGATAAAAGATTAATTATTATTTATTAGATTTATCATTTAAATCAAAAATCATTTCACTCTTAATTTGTCATTAAAGGAACGGTTTACCTTTAATTTGATCGACAATTTGTTTTTATCGTTGGTGAAGGATGAGGTAGAAACTGGCGAGTGGTTATTACTCGCATCTCGAGCGTCAAACCTTTACCAGGAGTGAATCTGTCCTTAGAAAGATCTGTCCAGGCAGTACCAAATTCAAAATGCCTATTTCTCACCGTACTAACAGTAAGCGCCAACCACTTATTTCAATCATCACCATTAGTGTCATTGTCACTTTTCTTTATCATCATCAACATCACCATCATTATCACCACAATCACAATATTATTATCGTCACCATCAACATCATCATAGTCACTGACATCATAATCACCGTTATTCTAATCACAATTATCATAATCACTACAATCATTATCACCATCACCATCATTATCAATGCCATTATCATTGTCCATACAATCATTATCATTTATCATCTCATTTCCGTTCGTATCACACTTTCCTCATTTGCACATAAGTTTTATCATAATTCGTATCGTTCATTCCCTCTCATCACTATCATCTCTAACACTAAAATTATCACCATAATTATTATCACCACTACCGTCACCATTGTTCCTTCTTTTTCTTATTCATTGTCGTTTTCTCGATGAAGTTTTTTTCTCGACAAAGTTAGACACATTTTTATAGGGATTGTTGAATTTTTAGAGAAAATAATCAATAGAACTAGATGAATCGTCTAGAGAAAATGTTTCGATAGATTCGTTGAAAGGAAATAGAGAGGATGGATGCAAAACGGCGTTTTAGACAATAGTTTTGAAGGAATGAAATACTGGGTGATGATGATCGTTGATTTTCGTACTAAAATGATAACGGCGGTCCTCTATTCCTTACCCCCCTCCCGCTCACCATCCAGGTTTATCCCCCTCCTTCAACCTATTTCATTTATTTGTAACTATGAAATAATGAAAAATATGAAGCACAATTGAAAATACATTATCATATCAAAAAATTTGCTAAGAATTCGGATTTCGAATTTTTTGTCAAATTTTTTATGAAAATCTTGGAAAAATTTTCTCACAATTTAATATAAAAAGTGAATATTATTAAACTGTAAAAATTTGCAATTTTTATCATCAAAATTTCCTCATCATTTTAATCATTTTAATCATTTTTAAATTATTTATACTATTAAATAAATCGTTAGTTGGAAAGAAACACTTAATAGTTCTATAACCCTCAAATAATCCTCCGGCGATATTGCATCTATTAGCCTTATTAAAGCCTCTAACCTAATCAGAAGTCAGCCTAATCAGAAATGATAAGCGTTTACCAATTGTTGACTTATTATATCATATCAGTATATCAAAATTTTGTGTTTTTATTTTTTTGAGAAATCAACAATTTTAGAAATAATTCATCCAAAATCAAAAATTTATTATTTGACGAGAAAAATAATAATAAAATAGTAATTATCCAAAAATTATTCATTATTTAAAAATTAAAGTTGTTAAAATTATAAAAATTATTATTAAAATAATTAATTCAAATTCGTTTTTTCACTTCTGTCATATTTTGCCAATTTATTTCTTTTATAAAAAATTAAATTTGTTTTTGTAGAAAAATTTTTTTTTATAACTCCTTTTCCATTTTATAATACGAAAAATATATTATATCTATATTATTAGTGCATTTAATCATATTTTCAACTAACTAATTCAAAAATTTTTAAAAAATTTCAACTAAACATATTACTTCAAGAAAATTAATTTCTGAGATAATTTAAATTTCTGAGTACTTCACTTCAAGATATCTTAAATATTTTATTGAAGATATTGGAGAAGACAAAAAAAAAAGGAAAAAAAAATGATTGCCAGTTATTTGATCACTGATCAACTGATAATCAGTGAAAATTGAATAAAAAAGATGAAAGGCTTATCCCGATCTAAATTTCTTTTTTTTTTTTTTTAATTCTTTATTTTAATAAAAATATTTCTTTTCAAATAAACGATAGGAAATGAAAATAAAAAATATTATAATAATATAACAATATTAATAATATTTAAATCAATTTCATGGATCAAATTCGTGGATCGAATTCAATGAAAATTCATAGCGAAATAATTCAACTTTTAACGAAATAAATGAATATGAATGAATAATTAAATAATTAAGTAAATAAATTTAACGATTCAATATTTATTATTAATTTTTTATTATTTGTTAAATAAGAAAAAAAAGAAGAAAAATAATTATTTAATATTATATTAATTTAAAAATAGTTCGACATAATTAAGGCTAATAACTAATAATATCAAACATCAATTGAAATAATTACTCTCTCTCTCTTTCTCTTATTTTCATGAGCGCCGTCGATACGATGAGGGGTGATTGGGAATTGTATTTTCAATTTTAAAAAAAAACCCGTCTTCCATAAATCCGAGCGATTGATCTATCTAACTGAATTATTAATCACAACATGACAAATTCCGGTGCGATAAGCCAACACAGCGAATTTAATCAGAAATGATTAGTGTCCCTAGGAAAAAAAAAGAATTAAATAAAAAACATTAAACACATCTAATTGAAGCCAAACAAACAAAAACATTGGATTAAAATTAAATGATAAAAATATTCTAATTTTAAAAATATATAGTATGAAATAATCTAAAAAGTCCTTCGCTCCATTGACTATGAGAAGCTAATTAGAATGAGAAAATTTTAGTAGAGAGGAATACTTATGGGCCGGAATAGAGGAACCATACGGATGTCGATTGAAACCATACGGATTTTGTTCTCTGCTAAGAGTAAATGCTGAGATTGAGATTTTTGGTATTATTATTACACTTTAAAAATAATATT